>JAOEGS010001126.1:0-34048 GCA_025447755.1 Corythornis vintsioides | reverse complement strand
GCACCCAGCTTCTCCAGACAGCACCCAGCTTCTCCAGACAGCACCCAGCTTCTCCAGCCTGCACCCAGCTTCTCCAGCCTGCTTCTCCAGCCAGGCTTCCCTTGGCTCCAGCTCCACCTCACCTGCCCATGTCCCGCAGAGAAGGGGCAGCTAAGAGAGAAGAGAAGGGACTTTTCACAGTGCTGAAGTCCAGCGTGTCACCTCTTGGGCTTCTACACCACCTAGGATCACTTCTTTTTTTCCAACAACATCTCAGGAAAAGAATTCTGTCAGTGACAAAAAAGCTGCCACAAGGTGGATTTCTCACAACGTAAAGAGACCCAAATGCCTCTAGAACTTTTAGAGTTAAGGTTAGGAAATTGCTTTTTCAACTCACTAAGCAGCAAAATAATATTTCAGTTCCTCAGAACCCTTCAAAGAGCAACCTCAAAAAAGCCAGAAAGGTTTTCAAATGAGGCAAGAAAAGATGAATTATACAGGGATACTTTGAAGATGTATTATGTCCAGTGTATCTTACTTTAATTACTAACACCAGTCATTCCTTTTAATTAAAGGTCAGCTGCTTTATTTGTCAAGAATACCAACATCATTTTGTGAGGAAGATGCAATAATCACCTTTTCTGCTAATGATTCTTTGTGCATATTACTTCTCAGTAGTTATTATGTGAAAGCTTTAAATACAAATATTTGTAAAGGTATTGAAAAAAAATATTGCTGCTGTAGCAAGATGCTTTTCATCAGTCAGTAGCTGTCCTGGCACAGTCACACACAGAGCAGGAACTGGAAAACCAAAGGCACGTGTGGGGCCAACACAGCAGAGCAGCATCCCAGGCACGTGGGACCCAAACCACAGCTGGGTCGGGTCCTGCTGGCAGGAGGAACATGGAAATGCTGGGAGGGCTGGAACCCTCTGCTGGGACGGGCTGGGAGAGCTGGGGGGGTTCAGCCTGCAGAGGAGAAGCTCCAGGGAGACCTTCTGGGGGCTGTCAGGGCTTCAAGGGGCCCGTCAGAAAGATGGGGACAGACTTCTGAGCAGGGCTGTTGGGACAGGACAAGGGGTGGTGGTTTAAACTTAGAGATTTAGACTAAAGAGAAGAAAGAAATTGTTGGTGCTGAGGGTGTCAGAGGCTGTCCCAGGCTGCCCAGGAGGTGGTGGCTGCCCCAGCCCTGGCACCATCCCAGGGGAGGTCCCAAACCATTCCATGGTTCTGTGATTGTGCCACAACCAATCATGGAGGAAAATCTCCCACAGACACCCTCTGAGCAGGAGAGGGCAAACTGGGGGCTACTCTGGGCCAAACTGGAGCCAGGAGCTGTTGTTTGCTTCCTTGGGTTTTTTTTCTTTTAACAATCCCTTGGTGGCTCCAATGTGTAGGGGAAGGTTTATAGGTTCAAGGCATCTTTTTTTTTTTTTTTCCCCCTCTTTTTTTACACCCCGGAATGGTATCAAACTTTTAATTTCACCTTCAATATCTTAATGACAGTGGTAGCTGCTGTAAATCAGCGTGCAGCTTTTGTGAGCGTGCCCCAGCACGCAGCCTCATTTTCTCCCTGGGGCCTCAGCACGGTGCCAAACAGCTCTGGCTCTTGCTTCTCTTCATTTTCTCTAACTACCAAGAGCACACCGTAATTTTCCCCCAGTGCTCCGGAGTGTGTCAGTATGAGGAACACTGAGAAATTGCCATGTGCAATTTAGAGCTCGGTCACTGAATAAATAGAGAAATCTTAACAGGCTGTACAGACTCCCCACGTGCATCTGGAGGAAGGAGAAAACATTTCTGGTTTCTAACTTCCATGCTTTGTACAATACTTGATTATCAGCAGCCCCTGGAAACGAGCACACTGCCAGAGAACTGATCCTGCACACGCATTTACAGCTCCAGAGAAAAATAATGGATTATTGAAAAAAAAAAGAAAGGACACCCTGAAGAGTTTGGCTTCCCCGAGCCCCGGGAGCAGGCTGCAGGCTGTGGACTGGCATTTCAGACACACAGTCCTTCTCCAGCCAAGTGCTCAATGCCACATTTACATGCACGTGGTGACACTGGCAGCACTGGTTGATGTGAACCTGTTCATATTTAGATAAGCTGGGACTCAAGGAAATAAAAATGCTCATATTAAGAAGAGGAACAGAAGAAAGAAAGGGAGGATGCCAACTGCATAGTTTCGAAGCTGTTTCCTTTTGTGTGGACACTGAACCCCACCATGGAATTGGACTGGAAAAGACCTTTCAGAGTCCAACCATGCCCCAGCTCTTGGTCTGAGCCAAGCTGTGCAGAGCAGGGCACCCAGCAGCCTGGGGCCCAGGGGCTGAAGCTGAGGAGCAGCCTGCCAGCTGCAGCCACAGCCAGCCCAGACCTGCCACACACCGACCTGCAGAAAGCAAAACACAGCTCCATGGCACGTCAGCGGGGTCAGGATGGAGAGCACAGCAAGAGAAATGGGAAAGTAATTTATAAGGATGTGCAGGAACACACTCATATTCCACCAGGTGGAACTGTGTAGAGGTGCTGGAGCAGGAGCACATATTGCAGGGAAGCCTGGACTAGGAAATTGCTTCATGTTGTTGTGTAAATTCAGCAACATGCTACATATCAAAACATCCACCCAATAAATCCCCCAGGGAAAACATCCACACACTGGCACACACCTGTCCAGGGTTGCTGGAAGGAATTCATTGTCCAAAGACATTTGTTTGCTTTAAAGAAAGAAAAAGAATAAATATTGTTGTTTAAGATCTGTTCTGTGCTTCAAGAGTAACTTATAGATCACCAGCTCAGCTGTGTGTGACACAGACACCCCGCCCCGCTGCCTCCCCAGGCACCCCACCCTGCTCCCCCAGCACCTGCCCCTCCACAGCTCCACATATTGACTTTATGATTTTTTAATACACTGCTGGGAAACTGAAGTGGACGCTTATGGATTGCCAAGGTCAAAGGAGGTTAAAAGCCTTGGGGGAGATGAAGCTGGAGGTCCAGCCTGGGCTGGAATCGATTTGCTGGAGCATGCTGCTCGAGCTCAGAAGCACTGCCAGGCCAAGCCTGGAAAACCCTCATCCCTGGGACTGGAGCGAGGCACGGGGATTATCTTTATTTCATGCTCTTAAGGCTTTTTCCAAGGTGCACTTGGTTCAAATGAGAGTGCTATCTTCCAATCATGGATTTATCAAGAGCACCACAAATGTAACTGGAACTGCAATCAAGCTGTGACTGGCAGAAATGGGTGTATCACGACTGCTATGAATATTTCTCTCTAGGATTAATTTGTATTACCATTTGGAACTCTTTTTATATAGCCAGTATTGATTTGCAGGAGCTACTTGCATTTTAAATCACAACTATGAGCTTTTCATTTACAATTCAGTGTGCTTTATAAGGAGGGTGTGATGTTAATGTTTGCTCATTTTCAGAGGAGATAAGTTGCTGCACCAGGCTCAATACCCCAAGCCCTGCCTGGAGCCAGCACAGGGTAAACTCACAAGCTGCTTTCAGCTGACTGGGTAAACCTGCCCGTTTAAAGCTCCAGGCTGACTTTTGGAAGTGGTGGGGATGGTTAAAGCCAGCCTGTGTCCCCAGAACCAGTGCACTGCACACATGCTCCAGCTGCAGGGAACTAGATGTTAATACTGGGGTTGGCAAATGAGCCCTTGTGGAAATGGGAAGCAAGGCTGTGGGGTGAAAAGGTGACATGTTTCTATGTCTTCTAAATAATGCTTTTGGAAAACCAGTGATCTGGAGGAATTAAAATAAGGCTTGCAATACAGTAATCCCCCTCATCCACTGAGACTTCTCCAAGCTCTTCATTAAGAGAACAGTGATGGTTGTTCCAGCAGCATGCAGGGGATGCTACGAGCAGCCAGCCACACCCCTGTGCTTGGAGCTCGGCAGCAGACCTGCTGGACTCACCCTCTGTCTGCACATGAAGCCTCTCCCTGCCCGGGCCCAGAACTGGGCACGCCACGGCCACGGCCAGAGCCCTGCTCACAGGCTGGTCCTGCCTGCAGGGGTGCTCAGAGGGGTGGCCAGGGGAGAGGCTCTGCTGGAAGCTGCTCCCCAACAGCGCTGATCACAGCTCTGGGACCACGCAGCACCACCCCCCCAAATGCTAAGCCTGTCCCTGCTCCTCCTCCCCTGCACGGGCACTGCTTTACACACAAAGCCTCCTTTGCAGCACCACTGCTGAAGCAAACAACTCTCATCTCTGAATTCAGAGGCAGTCAGGCTGAAGAAAACATTTCAGCATCTTTGAGGCGATCCAAGAACGCTGTAAAAACTTTGAGCAAATTGCTATCAGGTCTGTGATTCCAATGTTTCCACAACATGTCTGCTGAAAGGGAACTGCGTTGTCAAGCCGAGGGGAGCTGAGGGAAGTTTGCTGCCTCACCACTGTGCCCCAGGCACGGAAACTGCTGCAAATAAACGGCTCTGGAGTCCGGCTCCGCACCCAGCCCAAGACAGGGCTAACACGGCTCAGCACCCACAGCCCTGGAGAGCTGCACTTGAGCACCACACTGTCACCTAGGTGTAGGGACACAGTGGGCTGTGTTTCTTTGTCCTGCACCAACGGTGGGGTTTGCTGTGCCTGGGGCTTTAACAAATACTTCAGCAAGAGGCATTTCTGTGGCAATCTGAACACTCTCCCCACTGCCACTGCACTCCTCCCCCCTCCCCAGCTTCATCTGCTGCTCTTCAAGCCTCGCTTAAGCTCCAAGGCTCTGCTGCCAGCCCAGCAGCACCTCCTGGGCACCCGAGTTAGAGAAACCACCACCCCAGGAAGAACCACCAGGGAAGGTGTCCCAGGTGAGGGGATAACCCAAGTGCCACCAGCACCTGGTTCTGCCATGACCAACACCAGCTCAGCTGCAGAGGATCCCTGTGGACTCACTGGGCTCAGCTTTTTTGTCCCACAGGTGCTGCAGTGACCCCAGAGATTCACACCCACACTGCAGCCCTGCACCAGCCACTGCATCAAGCTGACTACATTCCCTGTTAGATGAGACACTCCACACATTTTTCCCATGCTCAGCAAACCTCTGCTGTTCAGATTTCCCTATTAGACATTTTCCTTAACAAGCTAGAGCTGCTTCAACACATTTGGTTTGGTCTGAATAGAGTACAGCATTTTCTACATCAAAAACAATCACTGAAAGTGTGGGTTTAGCCAGAAATCTGTTCGCAGATATGGAGGGGGAGGAGATCTCATTCCCAACACACACCATATTTAAAAATACAGATATTTCTGTGTGCTGAGCCAGCCAGACAACAGGACCAACACAGACTCTATCTTCCATACTCTTCAACAAATCGTTCATTTGGAAATTTCTGTGTTTCACATTGTAGAAGAAATAACAGGAAAAATTAATTTCTACTACGAAATACTGTATGGACATGTTCTCATTCCACAAGCTCCCTATTGAATTCCTCTTGACACCAGCATGTGTGCAGACCAGCACACAGGTAACAAGCTGCTGCTGAGCACCCAGGTCATACTTCAGCAGTGTATCTATCCATAAATGTCTGATAAAGCCCCCAGAGATTCACTGCTCCTCTTTATTTTACAGACAGGTGTGAAATATTGAACCATTTTTCATACACTGAACGATCCCTGGTCCCCTCTGAGGGGGATCCAGCCTCTCCTCTACATTCACAATCATTTCTAATTACTTCTTGCAAGCACTGTAAATTCTTCAGCACTTCCTTACCCTCGTCAAAACCAACAGTGAAACTTTATGTGCTTAAAATCAGCTCTGTATTGTTGGAGGCCTTGTCTAGCATCTCGTTAGTAGCTTCCCTTTATCTCACAACTTTAATTAGCGGCTCCAGCCTGGGATTTACCAGTGACTGTCATGGGTGAAGAGTGCTAGCTAATGAATTATTCAAAGTAAATTAAGAGACTCGGGGAGTTCTCCACCTGTCCCAGCCTAATGCCCACACACCTCATTAGCAAATATCTTCACCCGTGACAGCTGCAGGTGCCTCTCGGAGTGAGTTTTTACACTCACCTGAAACGGGCTCTGGCTACGTCCACGTGAATGTCAAAGCTGCACTTGTGCTGTGTAGTGACTACATGAGCAGTGACACTTGCTAAATCGGATCCTCCAGCTTCTAGCATCTCTTCATTAAGCCCGGGCAGCACGGGGATGGCTGAGCTGGTTTTATCACCCGAGATGCTGCAGCACTGCTGTCAGGATCTCACCAACTGATTTATCATCACCACGGAATCCCTGGGGCACCCGCTGAAACTTCCTGAAACCGTCCCTGTGTTTCCAGTGCTGACACCGTGCAGTTTCGAGCCTGCTTTCCCTGCTGACCCTGATCCCAGGTCAGGATCTGCCCCCAGCACTGCAGCCAGTTCATCTTCACCAGCACTAGCTCGACCAGCGTTCTGAGAGACTGTGGAGTCTCCCCTGGAGAGATCCCACCCCCCTGGACACTGCCCTACTGGGCCCTGCTCTGGGTGCCCTGCTGGCTGGAGCAGGGGGTGGCACCAGAGCATCCCCAGAGGGCTCTGCCAACCGCGCGGCGCCAGGGTCAGCAGCGGCCAGAGCCGGGGCTTCCGCACAGCCCGGCCGGTTCCTCCCTGCGAAGCAGGCGCTGGCGGCAGCCGTTCGCCCCGCGTTCGGACGAGAGCAGAAGCGGAGAGACAAGAAGGGCAGCCACACGGAGCCGAAACGCGGGGGCTGCGGAGGGCGCCGGGACAAGAGAACCCGCAGCGCTCACAGACCCGCTCCCGCCAAAAACAGCGCTGAGCCGCACACACCCCGCCCCGCGCGGCCGTGATTGGCTGTCCGGGATGTCCAGCCCCTCGCCATTGGCTGCCCGGGCTGTCCATCATCGCCGCTGCGGCCCCGCCCCCGCCCGCTGTCATTAACCCGTTCGCTGCCGCAGCCGCCAGAGCAGCACTTTGGAAAGGGGGCCCTGTGGGACCGGCCTCAGCAAACGGGGGAAAAGACGCGGGAACGGCCCAAGGAGAAGCCCAAAGGCTCCTGCTCGCTAAGGGCGCAGGGGGGAGCCCCGGAGACTCCTCTCAGCCCCGCGGGACACGGGGCGATGCTGCCTCCTGTCCGCACCCCGCTGAGGATTCAGGGGTAGCGTCTCCAGAGCCACTGCAGGGGGATGATCCTGTCCTGCTGCCCCCCAGTGCTGGCACAACAGGGTGCTGGCGGCTCCTTGACCGCCTGGGCGCTCTCTGGCTCATCTCCAGCCAGCTCTTGACCAACCCCCTGGCCTCTCCTCTGGGCACCTTCCAGCTGCTCTGCCCCAGCCTGCAGCGGTGCTGGGCTTGGCGAGACCCAAGGGCAGGACCCGCCCTTGGCCTTGGAAGCTGCCGACAGACAAAATCTGGTACTTGAACCTTCAATGCAGTTTGTTACACAAACTCAGCATCTGATACTAACTCCTCATGTAAATTCAGGCAAATCAGCTGCCAGCAGGCATGGGCTGCCTGGGAGGTGGCCCAGGTGCCCTCAGGACAGCCAGTGCCTCTCAGGGACACTGAGCTGTTCCTCTGCTCTCCCTCCTCTGCTCTTCCTCCTCTGCTCTCCCTCCCGACACAGCACAGTCCCCTCCAATCGGCCCATGGCCCAGGCACAGCACCCTGCTCTCCTGGCCAGAGAGCAGAGCGCTGGTGGCTGCTACAGACATCTTTTCTATGCCTTTTCTTACTTGCAGTACTGTAACGTGCTTGCGGGACTGAAAGCTGCCAGGGGATTAATTGACAGCGGCACTTGAGGCTGCCTGGGAGAGCAGGGACCTGTCCCCACTGCCAGCCTCTCTGCAATGAAGCAGGAGCCCATCACATGGGAATATAAAGGCATCATTTCTTTTTGCTGACAGAAATCACTGCTTCTAAAAAGTACTGCCTGCCACAATCTAAAAATAAAATTGACTATTAAAGATAAATTGAACTGTTTACTTATAGGAAAGATTTATGGGTTTATGAACAGAGGACACAAGAATGAATCGTTTGCTAAACAACTGCAGGAGGAAAATGGGTCAGAAATGCTTTTAGTTGACTATGTTGTCTCCACAGGTACTGCTCCCTGCAACCTGCGCCGCACATGTGACGAAGACAAGGAAAAGGTCAAGTACCTCTTGAATTTCTTTTGCTTTTTTTTTCTATGCTTACAACCCGTATTAAATTATTCTCGGTTGTGTTCCTGCACATCACAGATTGTCGTTAGGTCGTGTTCATTAAAGAAATCAGATTTTTAACACTCAAACTGTGTCAGTTTTAGAGACACTATGAACAAAGATTGGGACACAGGGCATTCTGCAGTGAGCAGGTGGGCAGCTCTCAGACAGTGGTGGTCGTGAGGCAAGCTGAGGTTACAGGGAACACTGCCCTCTTTTCCCACAGCTTGGGCAGAGGAAGGAACCACCTTTCTGACATGATTCACATCAACAAAGGGTCTAAATCTATCTTCTGGAGAAGCAACCAGCCACAGGAGATAAGGAGTCCTCTGTGTCTTCAAGAGCAATTTCCAGTAGTTAATTGCCTATAAAACACTTGCTTTGCATTTATGTTGAAATTACTCAGTTTTAGCTTTTAGTCACTAGTTTTCATTACGGGCTTTTTGCCATGATTGAATTTCCTGAGCTGCTTTTTGACATAAAAACATCCTTCAACACAATGAGGTTGCCTATTCCTATTCTGCTAAACTAATCAGACTGAGCTCTTTCAGCTTCTCCCTGTAAATATTTTTTATTTCCCATATAATATTTTTCTCTCCCTTCTGCCATCTTTCTGTTATTTGGCACCTTTGAGAGTAGATGCACCAGATAGATAGATGCTATCCACCCCATTTCACTACCTGCCTCAGGAAGGCATTTGTACTCCTATTCATTATCCAGATGTGCACACCTCTGGATCCTGCCAGTGTGGGGTTTACCATGGTGCTGCACTGGCACCCAGCCTAAACTCTATTTCTAGAGGGGCTCCAGCTTACTGAGATGTTCCTTGGAGCAGCTTTCCTCTTCATTACATCCTATTGCTTATATCCTATCCTCTTCATTATATCCTGCTGCACTCTGTCTCAGTTTCAGATGTGATCATTGACCATTTTCTATCTGTGTTTCTGTCTATTCGTGTTTCCAGAACTCTGCTGCAAACACCAAGCAGAGCTGCTCCCATTGCTCCCTCCCAAAGAACCCCCAGAAACACCCTTTCCACCCCCTCTTGGTGTTGACTCCACATGGTTCCTTTCTCTCACGTCTGCCAACTACCCAGATCTCAATCCCCTAACACAGCCTTCCTGAACGTGCAGCTTGCCTTCTCTAGTTCTTTTTGTACGAGACAGGAGTTTTCAGAGCACTAAATCAAAGAGCAGCAGCAACAGGCGGTGCCTGATACACGTCCTGCAGACAAGTCTCAGAAGACTCTGACAGATCTGAAATCCTCACAGAAGAATGCAAAGTAAATGCATCGAGTTGGTTTTGTTATCTACTTGAGTCCATTCGATTTCTCACTGAAAAATGTAGTTGCCATATTACCATGGAACAGCATCTATGGGCTGGTGATCCCACCAGGCCTTGTAGCACTGCAACCCCAGAGCACCCGAGGGTCACCTGCCCAGGTAAGTGTACTTCTGCCTCAGAAAGCCACCAACACTCCCAGGAACAGCAGCCCACCTCTTTCCAGAAGCAGTGAACGAAAAATACCAACAGAGGTGCAGAGATGGGCAACTTACTGCTCCTACCCAGCATGACCCTGACCCATCATTTTGGTTTCCCAGCCATGAAAATCACCGGATCAGCCACAGCTTCTGCTTCCAGACACAACAGAAACTGTGCTTGCTTCAAATGTAAGACAAATATTTACATACTTACATTTATTTACGCAATAATAGAATGTCCAAACGCCCCAATAATCGTTACATAAAGATTAAATGTGAAACTCTATTATATACATTAGGAAAATTAGCTTTCCAATGAAATATGGCACGACCTTCAACTACTCGTATTCACAGCAGTCTATACTCAGCCATTCATAAATATATTCATAAATTTGGAAATTGTAAATTGCATCACGAGATGGATTCAGCCCTCGCAAATGCTGAATTCCATCTTTCACTTATGCACATCTATCACAAATAAATATTTGCCAGCACGCCCAGAGTGTTTTCTTCAACGCTCCCTCACTCCCTGATTAAATGCAGGTGGTTTCCATCCATAACTACTCTTGAAATTCAAAAGTTTAAGTGACTTAGGAAATAAATTATCTTTTAGAAGTACATTTAGTGTCACATGTCTTGGTCCTCTCATTCAAATGTAAAATGTTCTCCTCTCCGTCTTCATTGTTTTCCATTCTGTGGTCGTAAACTTCACAGCCAGAGCTGCAAATGAAGACCTATGGAGTGCTGCACTCCCAGCACGGGCAATGAGCTGCCTTTGTCACTGTCACAGCCAGGGCAGCGGCCAAATTAAAGACATTCATTTTCATGGCTGGTTATTACTACCTGATAACCTGAATGTTAAGACAAATACATTATTCCTCATGAGATGGAGATGCTGGAACCAGAGGAAACTGAAGCAGGATACCAAGAAGACAGTCTGAAAAAGTACTTGTCACAGAGGTCTGAAGAAATGTCACGATGCAAGATGGTGTTTCTTAAAATCAGAAGGAAAATAATTCATTAATCAAGATGAAGAAGTAGGAATAGAAGCTTTCATTTCACAGGGATGTTATGCAGAAAGCAGCAGCAGGTTTCAGACTGAGCTGGACAGGAGAAGCAAGGGAGGGTGCATCCAGCAGGGCTAAAGGCACTGGCTGCAAACAGGCAGCAATGAAACACACGTCATCTCTTATGAAAAATGGAACGCTTCAGCTCCTTGGTGCAAGGAGATTTCAGAAGATAAAATGGAGATTTTAGTTCGCAGATCCAGGATGCAAATCCAAAATGAAAATATCTCCGTGTGTCATCCTCACGGATACAGCAAGTTAAACTGTCAAGAGCAGAAGATGGGAAAGGGGGGTGTGACCACGAGGCTCCAAAGCTGCCCGCAGAGCCAAGCCTGGAATACTCTTCAAAAGGAAACCCAGCAGCCATTCAGAATATCCAAAAGAAGGCAGAGACCCACGAGTGAAGGTTTCAAGATGATTTGTGGTATTAAAGCTGGACGGTGGATCGTGCCAACCAGGAACACTCCTGGGCACACTGCTGCTCTCTGCGAGCTGAGGGTGGATGTCACCGTAAGCACGGGGAGCTGCTGGCCCAGACAGGCTCCAGCAGGATGCCCTGTCCCTGCAGAGTCCTCATGGGTCTGGGACTGGTTCATCTGCTTCACATCACCAATCTCGGAGGCCAGGAACTAACAACGACTTCCCTGGGGTAGGAATTATTGTAGTTTAAGGAAATGGAGCATCCCACCCATGATGAGACATTTCTAGTTGGGTTCCATGCAGCTGGAGCCCCCTCTGAAAGCATCTCCTGCTCTTTTCCTCTTTTTCAGAGCATCTAAAGCAGTAGGTTAGGGTCCTAATCTAGGAAATTTAATTAATCTCCAGCAGTGAAGCAAAGTGAACCCACCCTGATCAAATATTTCACATTACCACAAATATCAATCATAGTTCACAGCACATCTGGTCTTTGTATTTTGTTGTTACTTTTACTGTTTCTCACTGAGAATGACTATGCACAGAAAAACAAACAAGCCAACAATCAACACTCGTCATATCAAAGTTTACTTGAAGCAATCGACAAATCACCTCTGCCTTGAAGAGCTGCAAAATATTGTAGATGTTCTGCAAACTGAACATAACAAGGATCTGTTTGCACAACAAACACATGTGTGTTTACTGATTCTTCAGGAAAAATGCCCTCATGTCAGAAATCAGGATCTCTGCAGCTCCAGGGAGGAGCTGGGTGAAGCCAGAAGCCAGAGTGGCTCTGGGAGTGATGTTCTCCCTTCCTGCTGCAGCTGCAGCTCCATGGCAATACCTCAGCACGTTTGACTCATCTCAGCTTACAGGTTTCAAAACCTCTTTCCTCGTTTGCCAAAAGTACTCAGACACAAGAAAATCTAAAAAAATATTCACGTTCCTACTCGCTAAAACTACTTTTGAAAATAAACCGTAAGGTCCCACGATGCTTACATTATTTTAAAGATATTACTAAAAGGCAGTTTATTAAAACCCTTTAACAGCAATTAATATAGTCAATGAATAATCAAAACATTTTTTAGTATGGATCTAAGGAAAGAAATAAAAAGGCAGCATTTGGTGCTGCCCATGAATCTGTAGCTATTCTGACATTTCTCTGTAACAGTTTCCAATGCTCTGAAAGCAAAATTTTTAACAAATACTTGTTCTCGTGTTGAGAAACTAATAATGACAATAGCACTCTAACCAGTGATTGGAATATATTTTATGATGTCTAATATAATATTTTCCTAAGAAGAATATTCTCTGCCATACTCATGAGAACATCCTTTGGAACAGATGGTCGATAACCTAAACTTTAATGGGTCCATTTTTGTAAGAAATCTCAAATATTCTCTTAGCTGCTGCACAAGTCTGGCCCTGGCAAGAAAAGCTAATTAAAGAAATGTAGAAATAAATGTTAAAATATCTTGCCTGGACCTTTTCTGCAGGACTTGGTAAAAACATGAGGCATTCCACCTTCAGCTTAAGGAAAAGGGAAGAGCTGTGCAAATTCCTCCAACAAATCCACTGCAAAAGCTGAGAACTGCTCATCTGAGAGAGCACCTGAGACTCCGTTCTATCCACAACCCCCCCTTGGCAGCAGAGAAGCCCACAGATCTGAGAGCCCCATGCTGGGAACTGCAGGGCAGCTGAGCTCCCGGCAGAGGAGATGGGATGAGCTGGGCTTGGCAGAAGGATGGGGACACACTCCTGAGCAGGGCTGGTGGGCAGGACAAAGGGGGATGGTCTGAACTGAAAGAGGGAGATTCAGCCTGGGGAGAAGGGAGGAATGTTTGACAGAGCTGAGGGTGGCAGAGCCTGGCCAAGGCGGTCGCTGCCCCATCCCTGGCACCATCCCAGGCATTCTGAAATCCAATTCCCTTTCTTTCCTCCCCAGAACCACATACTCAGGAATATCTATTGTCATATGGAGCCACATTTGCAACCTAACCTGCTGAAGTTAAAGACAATGACTGAAAGGCCTAATTCTTCATCTGACCACGTGCCTCACCAAGGGGTCACTAGTTCTGTATGCTGGTGCACAGCTTGCTTACTTAACCACTGAGAGGCAATTTTACCATATGCATTTGTACTTACACAAATGAAGATAATAAAATTACATTTTTTCTTAAATAATCTAATCAAGCTACTCTACTAATTTAAAATTAATGGGATGGAATGAAAACGATGGACAGTTTAAAAATAAATTAAGGGTGGAACCAGGTTACGTTTAATCAAGCTGCCACAGAAATCAGTGGCTTCACTCAGCGAGTGCTATTTAAAGAACTTCTTTGCTAGGGAAAATGTTTTTGGAACCATGACAGGAACCATCTAAGATAGACAAGAGCTAAAAAGTACAGCTCCTAAAAAGTACAGCTCCCCCAGTGCCAGATTCGTAATTACAATCTCATAAAGCTCTGCTAGACGTGGAAACTCCACATCAGTCTGTGGGGAGTCAATTTCACTAAGTATGTTCATAAAATAACTTCTTATCTGTAGTGTTATACACTGCTGCCAGAACAAAAAACACCCAGAACAACAACAAATGCCAATAAAAAGCTAATAAACAAACCAAAACTAACCAAAAAACCCCAAACAAAAAAACCACACAAGCCAACTCATTAAAAAAATACAACTCTAAGTGCATGACTCGTACAGGACGAGAAATGCTGGAGATGCCCCTTTGTGCCCGAGCTGAAGCTGGGAGAAGCTCCAGCCCCAGCTGTGGTGCCTTCAGCCTGGGCGCCCAGCTTGGCTCCCGGCCACCCCGGGGCACTCGTGGCCACCCAGGTCGGGTGAATAATCAGCAGCAGGCACTCGAGCTGCACATTCCTGATACCATTCCTTCCCAAGACTTATTATCTTCTAATAACGACAACCAGCCCTACAAAGGCACTGCCTATTAAAAATGGCCAAAATTATACTCCAGTACTGCCAGCGGCACTTATTTGCTAATTGAGTGGTGCTCTTTATTACCCGCTGATTACACTAACGGATGTACAAGATGCTGTAACTTTCTCAAAGGGCTGACAACTTCAATAATCAGTCTGCTGGATTCCTGCTATTTTAGATGATTACTGATTCTCATGCAGATGAAGCAGAAGAAAGGGTATTTTTGCCTCTGCCATCACCCAGGTATAGATGTGTGTCATTAAGCAGCATACATATGTAGTCAAATTAATATTCTCCAAGAGAAGAAGGGCTGCTATGAATATGTTTGTATTGCTCTTCTGCACCCGGTCAAATTTTTACTAGTAGATGTGCTTTGGATATTGTCATTTACCTGCTTCTAACTTACAAATGGTGTGTCAAGTCCTCTCCACAGACAGCAAACTGTAACGTGAACTCTGATCAGGCAACACTGCACATCACCACCTGCTACTACAAAAGCATGAAGGGCCTGAACACGCTGCTCTGCCCCTGGAGAACCACGGGGGTTCCCAACGCTCAGTGAGCAGCTGAAGCTTTGCCCTGTGGTTGGTGTGGTGAGCAGTTTTGGTCATGCACTTGCCATTCTGAGCACTGAGTGAGCACCTCATCACGAGCTGCAGTCTCAGCGAGACAGAGGGGGCTCCTCACGCTCTGTAGCTGCAGCCAGCAGGGCAGTTATCCATACCCCTGACCCCAGAACAGCGTTTAGACTCCATGGACAACCACCCAGCAGCTCCTCCCACTCAGCCACTGCCTGAGTCCTGGCTCTTGTGTGAGCGACGGCTCCAAGCCACAGAGATCAACGCACTGAGCCATCCTTAGCTTATATTCCACTTCTCCACACAAGCATTATTTTCATCAACACTTCAAAAAATATTCCTTCTGATCCTTCTCTTGGTTAACCTTGTAAAAAGAAAACGTATTTGGATGTGTCTAAAATACTAAAAGGTGTGTGTTTCAAGGCAGCCATTCCAGAAGTATCGTATTTGAATTAAAAATAAACGTTGTTATGTAAAATCCTCTCCTTTGCTGTTCACTTTACCTACCTAACACTGAAAACCCCAGGAGCTGGCACGGTCCGTTGGAAATATTAATTAAGTCCCCAATACCTATGGTCAGGGGTCCATACTCAGGGTCATTACTATTGCCATAAGCAGAATGGGCTGCTCCTGGGCACATGCAGCTTCACTGCAGCGAGCACTCATGCTGAAATAGATGGGAGGGAGGGAAAGGTGAACTACTGCTGGGAAGGCAAGGCCATAGGTACAGAAGAAAACAACATGCAGGTAGTGAAACCACTCCAGTATGCCCATTACCTATATTTAGAAAGGGCAGGCTTCCTAAGATATTAATTATTTATATGGCCACTTAAGTCTTCTTAGTGTTTATCAAAGGATGCACGTTAACTTTAAATATTTACACAGAACTACTGCTCTCAACGAGATGAATATCACAGAAGTGCTCTTTACATCTCCAAAACAGGATGCCTTTTAAACCCACTGCCTGTTGATAAAATCAGTGTGAATGAGTCACAAATGTGCTACAAGAAATGGTTTATGCACTTAAAAAAAAGAAAATCCAAAAAATACAGAATATGGATATAATACATGAAAGAGGAAAAGGGAAAAAACCCTAAAGCAATTCTGCAATGTGTGGGAAGTGACCCCAACACCCTGAGGTGGCCCAGGTCACCCCAGCATCACCCCCATGCAGGCTGGAGCACAGCAGATTGCCCAGCTCAGCCCCAGAGCAGCCTGGTGCCACTGACCACAGCCCCTGAACTGCAGCCTGGATGGTTCTCATCTCCTGGTAGCAGAGTGCAGCCCTGCATTAAAAATACATCAGACAATTCAACTACTGCAGCTGTGCTGAAGACTCTCTGGTCTTTTCCACCCCATGTCTGTGCCCCAACTTTACTTCTACATTTTAAACCATTTCTGGTGTTTTACAGATACTCCTGGACAGGCCCATTGGTGCTCACGATGCCTCCTCTTCCTCACCCCTTCACCCTCGCCACAGACACCTCAAACCTCTGCACCTCTCACCAGGGATCAGTAGAACATTTCCTCCAGCCTCTGCTTTGTGCTAATCACAGTCACACAGCAGGGTGGGGCTGGCAGAGCCCTCTGGAGATGCTCTGGTGCCACCCCCTGCTCCAGCCAGCAGGGCACCCAGAGCAGGGCCCAGCAGGGCAGTGTCCAGGGGGGTTGGGATCTCTCCAGAGAAGGAGACTCCACAACCTCTCTGGGCAGCCTGGGACAGGCTCTGACACCCTCACAACAAAGAACTTTCTCCTGCTGCTCAGGAGGGACACACTCCCCCATCTTCTCTTACAGCTGGACTGTGAGGCAGAGCCAAATGGCTCCCTGATATTCAGGATATTCAGCCCAACGAGTCCCTCCCAGCCCAGGGCAGCCCCAAACTACAGCCCACCCCAAAGGATCAGGTTATCCAAATTCAATTTGCAAGCTGTGCTTTATCTTTAGCACAGGCACCTTCATACCACCAGAAATGTAACATAAAGAAGGTTTATGCAGGTAGAAATAAAGTCTCAAATTAAATACAATTATTTGAATTAATTTCAAGCTAATTTCCAGCTCTGTGTGAGACTCTATACTAATAAAAAAAGAGTAGCTGTGACAAAAGATATATTTCATTCTCTCTTCCTCTGCTATTTAATAGTCTGAGAATGGAAAGTCTAGTACAATTTTCTAGTCCAGTTGTTCCAGCCGGGGGGAAGCTTGTCATAATTAGGCCACTTTCATAACATATTTACTCATCGCCAGGTCTCCTGTGAACATGACCAGAGCTCTGCACCTGTGAGCTGGTCACCTGCTCCTGCACCACTGGTCATCTTCCCATCTTCTGCCCTCGTGTGATCTGATCCCACTGTGCACCTGTTCACAGGCCCTGCACAGAAAAGCAAGTTCACCAGCTACAGCGAAGAACACGTAAAGGATTGTGTTGGTATCCAGGGCACCTGTATGTGTGCTCCTCCCCATGGGGCTTTGCTGGCACACACACCCTGGGTCTGGGTGGGATGCCCCATTACCCATCACCCATCAGAATGTCTTCAGAAGAAGATTTCAGAATTTTTTGGACAGTGTTTCTCAGCCCATTATGTAAATTTACACCCTAAAAGAAAAAATCCTAGGGGATTAAAGTGACTAGAAGAGAAGAGGCTGGGATTTTCTCTGTGCAGAGGACTGTCAAGGCAAGCTGTACACAGAGGCACGTGTCAGCTGCACAGTGCTAGAGCACACGAGATCCTGAGGGTCCCCGTGCCCTCCCCAGTCACTGCCCACAGCAGCTGAAAACGTTCAGACGTTGTAAACCAGAACTGCCACACGAGACCCTAATGCCCAGAAGAAAACTTCACAGTAATCAGTCTTTTTCCCCCACTGTTTATATTAACATTTCAATGATATTTTTAGTGTTTGATTTTAGATTTACTTTCTAACTGTCCTGATGAAGATTTGTAAGAGAATGACACTGCTGAAGAGGGAGTGTGATCAGAAGTGTCCTGGGGAGTCCAGCCACAAAGGGTCTGCCCTAGGTGCTGCAGCAGGAGCTCACTTCTCTCCAGACCAGCTGAAGCAGGAGTTGGTGAGAGGCTGGAACACTTCTCCCTGTATCCCCCCTGTGAAAGCACACGCTTTGACACTTGACCGACTTCATTCAAGATAATTGCCACATAATATATGAAGATTAATGTATACACACTTTAATGAATTTAAGATTTTGTAAATATTTTAGTATACTACCATATTAAAATTATAAACAAAACATTCAGTATGAATATCATATAAAATAATGTTTTAATTATTGCATTATTATGCATTACTTCATTCCACAAGCAACACGATAACCTGAAAAACTACAGCGTTTTTAATTCCCACCAGCATGAGATTTTTCATCCCATCTATTAAGGTACATTACTAAGCTAACTCAATACCTCACTAAGCACAGATCCTAAAATAAGTCAATTTAATAATGCAAGTCCTTTCCGAGACCTTCATCTACAGTTGTGCTCATTTTTAACTAATTTAGTCCATCTGATCCAAATCCCTCATTAAAAACTGCTACATGATGATGGTGAGGAACAGAATCACTGAAATAATTGCTTTTAGACCTGATGGAGTTACCTATTTGAAATCATGTTTTCAATAAAGCCGGGTTCATTTATCTTGCAGCAGACGCCTCAGCCTTTCAGGTTTTCTGACACAGCAGACAAACACAGAAGACAGAGCTTTTATTTAGCTGTTTATTTTGGCCAAGACATCCGTTCTTCTCGCCACCTCTGGAAACTTATTATTGCCTCAGCTCAGAATACCAAATTCTTCTGGGATTTCACTGAGACTTGCATTCAATCTCCCGAAGACTTCAAGCCTCCAAAGCCCGGGGCAGCCTCACCTGTAATTTACTTCAGAGTGCTGACAGTGTACAACCTCTTTGAGGACCACTGCCCAATTTCCGTCATAATTAAGCTAAAAGCATCTTATCAACCTAAAAAATCTGATAGGGCAAGTCATCTTCTACTCCTTAGGTTTGCAGGAAACTTGTCTGCAAGGAAGCAAAAGCTCATTAGGAAATGCTCACAGAAACTCGACTGGAGACCGGCAGAAAAATGAGTCAACACAATTTCCAGAATGAGAACAAAACAACCCTGAAACCAACCAGCTCTTTGCAAGCTGTTATCACATGTCTCTCTTTGCTTAAATTTGATGTTTTCCTCTCAGCATCGAGGCACCAGCCCCACCACCAAGCATGGGTACCAGAAGCCAATGCTCCACGTGCACTGCCCCTGTGAGCTGCCAGCCCCTCTTGGTGCATAACCCAGTTGCTGCCTTCTTCCTTCTCCACTTCTGCAAGTGGCAGAGAGGCTGCATGGAAAATTATCCATCCTTTCCCCTCCCTCTGCAGGACCCAATCCTCTGCTGCTCTCCTCCATGCTCCCATGGGTCATGGCTGGGAGTCATTCTCCTCTCCCTGCCAGCAGGAAGAAGTTCTTGACCTTTATTCAGCCAATTTGTAGAAAATTAGCAGCTCAGATCTTGCTGAGTCTTGAGTGCAGCACAGCCCATTAGTCGGGGCTAGATAAGCAGAAGCAGCAACTGCAGAGGAGTGAACCATCCCAGTCCTCCAGTGGGAAGGAGCTGAGGGAAGCACCGTGGATCTCAAACACAGCAACAACTCCTGTTCTCAACACAGAGCAGGGCACCCTCCCTGGCTCACACCCACCCTCTGCTGTAACGGACGACACAGAGGATCTGCTGACACTGAATTACAGCTGTAATAACATACACTTTATTCTGAACTGTGTCACCGACATAAAGCCCATTCATTCCAAGACTGCAGTGTACCACTTGCCACCAGGACTGGCTTCAATATTTAACGTTTTCATTTTTCCATCACATATTTACAGCTCTATTTTTAAATTAAGTGACACCACAATTTACTGAAAGCTAAGGTTACATCCAGAGCTCCTGTGTCAAGCTGAGCATTTCTAGAGGGTAGCAGCACAGTCACAAAGAACAGGCAAGCATCATGAGTTTGGTCCCACCCGACCCCGTGAAGCTCCTCTCAGGTGCCTGCAGCTCCTGCAGGGGTTTGGGTAGAGCTGGAGCACCGTGTCCCCCGAGGCTGCCCCGCAGCCAGCCCCCAGCAGCACTGCCAGCTCCTGCCACTGCACCTCTGAGCACACACTGCAGTGTCCTTCCAGCGACACAGACCACCAGCTGCTAATTCACAGACGCCAAGGGCTTCCCAGACGAGCGAGGGACATGAAGAAATGCCTTTGAAAATACAGAGACCAGAGCCACCCGGCCGATGCCCCAACCCAGACCCACTCAGAGCACCACAGCCTGGTTTGGGCTGGGAAGGACTCTCCAGCTCGGCTAGTCCACCCCAGAGGCTGCTGGAGCTGCCTGCAGGTGCCAGGAGGACGCCTCTCCCACAGCACCCAAGGCAAAGCAGGTCCCTTTCCAGAGCAGGCGCTGAGGTGCTGCGGGGGAGCTGAGCAGCACGCTGGAGTTAGGAGTCTGTTCTATTTTAAATGTTCTTTTACAACTTCTACATAAAATGAACAGCTTTAATATATCAAAAAAAACCCTAAACCTACTCAGCACTAAGTCTATAAAAAAACACACGTGTGCCTATATATATTTTAGTCAGAAATTCAACCATGTGCTGAAGAACGAGTAATGATTTTCCTGTAAGTCAATAGCACTGGATGGATCATAAAATCAGAGAATCATGGAATTGTTTGGGTCAAAAGAGACCTTTCAGATCATCAAACCCAACCATCCCCAGCCCTGCCAGGGCACCACTGCCCCATGTTCCTCAGCACCACAGCTCCAGGGCTTGGAAACCCCTCCAGGGGTGACGGGACAGATTCCTGTGTGTTTACATGATTATGGACCAGAATAGAGTGTATGTACAGAAATGCATGGAATATCCTCCATTTACACCCATGTTTGCATGAGGAAACATTTCTGTGAGAAGCATTGTATGCTAATGAGATTTTTTCCAAGACAAAACCGCTCCTGCCAACGGTTGGATACTCCCTTTGTTTTAATTATGCATGACTGATGGTGGCTGTTTGGCTGTCTGACCACCAGATTGTCTGCTGTTGCCAAGGGAAAATCTTTTAGAGCAGATTGACTGGTTTGCTGTGATAAAGCAGAGCGTGTTCTGCTTCACCTGACGTTCGTTTCACCCATTTGCAGGTACAGACATCAAAACTTGAGCTGAACTCAGCCCTTCTCACCTGAGTCCCCACCAAACCTCTCCAGGCACTGTAAGCAACACCCAGCGCTTGACCAGAGCTGTCAGCCTTGTGGATGCCACAGCTCCAACACCAGCTGCAGCTGGATCCAGTCTATCACCTGGTGGGCCTGTGCAGCATCACCTCATCGCAGGTGAGCCCTCTGCTGCTGCTGCCACCTGCAAAGTCACGCTCAGCTTCTCCAGAGCTGTGGCCAGATGGATTCACCTGCCCCTGCCTTCACTCAGCTGCTGGCACGAACCCCTCCCGTGATGAAAAACATCACCTTTCTTCTGAGGCCACACTGCTGCTCACCCTGCCCTGGGGTATCTGAGTCACAGAATCATTGTAGTTGGCAGAGACCTCTCAGATCACGGAGTCCCACCGTTCCCCCAGCAATGCCAGGGCACCACTGCCCCATGGCCCTCAGCACAGAGCTCCAGGGCTTGGAAACCCCTCCAGGGGTCACAGGGACTCCAGCCCTGCCCTGGGCAGCCTGGACAGCCTTGCATAACCCTCTTAGTGAAGACATTTTTCCTCATGTCCAACCTAAACCTCCCCTGATGCAAACTGAGGCCATTTCCCTCTTTCCCATGGGAGTGGCTGCCAGCAATAGGGTGGTGGCTGGAGCAGTGGAGGGGATGCTGTGGATCATAATGTTGGATATGATGATCTTAAAGGTCTCTTCCAACCAAAATGACTCCAGGATTCTATTCCACTCTTCTCATCCCCTCACCATGAAGAGCAACAGCCCTGTTACAGAGAGGTGCAAGAGAGGATCCTTTGGAAGGATGGACCACAATGTGAACGTGCTACAGTCCACGTTCAGGACCAGCAGCTGGCATGGTGGTCCAAAGCCATGCCAGGGAGAAGGAACAACGTGGGCAACAGCCTGACAGTGCATGAGTGCTCCTCAACCCTGCCTGGCCAAGCCAGGACCTGCCAGTGCACTCCTGGGACCTGCCTGCCTTCCCCAGAGGAGCACAAGCCCCACTCTACCCCTCCATCTCTCCAGAGGAGCTGCAATGTCCCCAGATGGCTCCCCGAGCCTGCTGCAGCACGGATTCCAGTTCCCAAGCACACTGCTGGGTGAGGGTTCTGCCAGGGGAGACAGTGGTGAGCCCGTTCTGTGTGACCCTGAACGAGTCAGCCCGACCCCCGAGACTTCTTTCCCTGGAGTATCAGCTGCAGTCGACTCTTATGCAAGATGACAAGAAGAAAGTAATTCCAGGGTCTGTTTTTCGCCCAAAGAACAGCCCTTTGGAACAAATCCTGCTTTTCATTCCTTACTGATTCCTCGTGCTGTTTGTTCCTCTGTACAACATCTGAAACACTCACGATCGTTTAAAATGATAAATTATTTTAATTTACTGTGAATTTATTTATTATTACGGCACAGACAAGAGGCAAGTGCCATAATGTGCTTGTTTAGTAATTGGCAGGGATTTGGAATGCGAAATCCGTACCCAAACAACAGCTTCATTTGGTGGGGGAGTGACTGTGCACGTCTCCCTGTGCCGAGGGAGAGGAGCAAAGCTGCACAGACAAACAATTTACAATCCTGAGCTGCACAAGGATACCAAAAGCAGCCAAGAAACGGGCCTTTTAGATCAGAAAGAGGGCTTTTTGTATTTACTGCACCACCCGTCCTCCCGTATCGGCATTTGTACAGGGGTGCACACGACTGCATCCTGCACTGGCAGCTGGACACGTCTATAGAATACTGGCATTTCTCTGTGCTATGGACACTCGATCCCCTCCTGCTATTCTCCTGCAGACCTCTCACTTCAAACGCCCAGTTCTCAGCGACACGAATGACAGCAGATGGAGAACATTTGGCAGACGAGCCATTGGCTTTCCATGGCCACTGTTGCTCCTTTGACAGAGACCACTGGCTGTGAAGGGTGGTTCTTCTTGGAAGAGTAGAAAAAAACACAAATCAGCCCCAATCCTCGAAAGTCACCGCTCAAGCCTCACAGTGATTTGACCAGAGCTGCTAGATGTTCCTCAGGACTTATCTGAGTATCCATGGGACTTCACAGCTCCAGGAACATTGGCAAGGAGCCCCCACAAATAAAATCCATGGTGATGACCCTAATGATGTAGTTTCATCCCTGAGGGCCTGGATCTGGAAGAAGCAGGAACTGGAAATAGTCCCAGCAAGGTTTCATTTGCCCAGCAGTCCCCTGTGCCCATGGAAAGGGACTTTACTGGAAAATGGAAAGTGCTTCACTGGGCAAGGGGAAGCCCAGTCTGAAAATCAGCATGGTTTGAAAGCCAGAGAGGTAGGACACATGGGTTTGGCTGCTGCTGCCAAACTTCTCCTACCAAAACAGATTTCAGAGACACTACAAAAAAGGTCCTGGGAAAGTCCTTATCAACAGGGATATCTGATGCAATCTCAGAGCTGGAGGGAGCCCCAGCAGAGCACAGTGTGACCAGTGCTCACCAGCAACCACGTTTCTCCTTCCACACCTCCTGTGCCAGGCTGGGCACGTCACAGCTGAGCAGCCCAGCACCCCTCGGGGTGGGGGACAAACCCAGACAAGGACACTGAGACACATGGGTGACACCAGGACTGCTCTTCCACCAGCAGGAGAACTCCAGAAAACAAGCAGCTGGCAAGTCTAGAGGCATCCAGAGGAAGAGAGGGACAGTCCCTGTGGCTAGAGAGCTCCCTGGAGCTGCTTGTCCCAGCCCGTCCGAGCTGCTGGCTGCTGGCAGGGGTTTGATGAGGGCCTGGAGGGGCAGCTGGAGCTCAGCGAGGTGCAGAGCAGCAGCCAGGCTGCATGTGGAGAATTCCAAATGCAGACAACAACACAAGAAACCCCAAACCTCCTGACCTGTGACCAAAAAAATATATCTTCTCCTCTAATCACCCTCCTCAGCTGACTGCTGGCTGCCCTGAGCCTCAGATAAAATTCCACAGGATGGACAGAAGAGACTGCTGTGGTCAAAGCCAAGTGGATGAAGTTCAGCAGAGCTGTTAACAAGGCTGGCCTAGAACTGATCCCTGCTTTCCCTGCCAGCTCTGAGAACAGACATCAGGACAGTTACGGGCTTCACGGCTCCCACTGCTCCTGCTCCTCACGGGCAGCCCCTGGGAGCCCTGACACAACAGATCCCAGCTCAGGTTGCACTCTCTGCAGTGAAGAATTCACATTACATACTGTGGAACATGTATTTCATAAATTAAGTCTCTAATTGCATAATGGTAAAATAATATTTCGCTTTTATAAAAAATACATCAGCTTCTAAAACTTAATTTACCATGATGACAGCAGGTGAAAGCACCATTCAGGTAAACTAGCTTTCATCACCCATGAGATTTAAGAAACATTAAATGCAGAATAAACTCTTTGCTTGCTAGAAACTAAACAAAACATCATTTTGGTAATCTTCAGATGTGTAGATTGCAGTATCTGAGGGGACTCTGTTTATGAACTGAAGGTGGGGTCAGTAGAACTGTTCAGAAACACATATCTGGAATGTTTATCTATCTAAAGCCAAGGCAGACACACACACACCAGCCATAACCTAGATAAGCACCAGCACAGAAAGGCTGAGATAAATTATCTTTTCTTTATCTATTTTATCTTTTTTTTATCTTCTCTCCATCTGTTTCCACCTTTCCTCGCAGGAACAGCAGCATCTCGTGCTGCCAGCCCTGCAGTGGGCTCTGGGCTGCCTCCCCATGTCCCCATGCCCGGTGGGGACACCGGAGCAACCCCCACCCGTGCCCCAAGCATCCAGTCCTCAGCCCCAGCACCACTCCCAGCTCCGGTCCCTGCACTGCCCCTCCTGCTGCCAGCGTCAGGGACCCACTGCAACCCCCAGCAGTGAGCCCTCTCCTTACAGGAGGCTGGAGAAGGGTCACCAGAGAAACCCAGCTCTGAAATCCAGACTGTTTCCTGCATTTCCAGCAGTTCACAACATAGCCAGTTATTATTTTAATAAAATCATGCTTTTATAACTTGCTCTCTCCTTCCTCATGTGTTCTCATTAAATCTTAACTGGTTGCCTGGGAGGAATACAGAGAAGATGCAGGACAGAGCTATACTCCTGAAAAGAGGCGGCTTCCAGGCGTTATTTTCCCACCCAAGCAGCTGCAGCTCTGAGTCTCTCGGCTCCGGGAAGCAGCCGCACAAAGGGCGCTGGGACCGCGCGGATCGGTCACGGACCGAGAACAAGCCAAAGGAACTGGGTTTCATCACTGAGATGACAGAAGCAGCTCAGCATCAGGGAGAACTCCTTGGCTAACCAGGGCTTTTCTTCACTAAACATCACCAGGATGTTCTCTGTGCCAAAGCAGGCGCTCAGGGACACCCCTGGCAAACAGGCTGTCCAGACAGTCCCTCTGGAGGTGCCGAGTGTGGGGTGACAGCAGCTCTGCCTGCAGAGCCACGAGCACCCCAGTGCTGCCAGGGCACCAGCCCCGTGGCAGTCTGGGCGCAGACGGGGAGCGTGGCCCAGCCTGTGGGAGCATGCCCACCCCACGCCAAGGTCTGCAGAAAGGGCGAGGGGTGGCACCGTGGCCTGGGAGCAGCAGGCAGGGAGCGACGCTCACAGCTTCCCTTCTACAGCGCTAGAAAAACACTGCACGCCTTTGTCTGACGCTAAACTGATTAATTACACTTTCACGGGAATTAACTGCCTCAAAATGAGGGAGCTGTACTTCGTGTTCACACTTGGAGGCTTTCACTGGGCAACCTCGGCGGTCAGAGGGGGTTTTATTCCTCATCTCTAGCACACACAGTGCAAACGATGCAAGAAGCGGGGCTGGAACTCCTCACTCTCTGCACGCTGCTCACAGAAGCAGGCTGCCTGCCCTGTGCCCGTTGATGTGAGCTCAGCTCCAGACCCACCAGCTGAGTCTCCAGGGCAGCCTCTCCAGAGGGGTGCCTCCCCCTGACCACACATCCCAGGCAGCACCGTCTGCTCAAGGCCGAGGAAACGCTGCTGCAAGCGTGGGAATCGCTCCCGGGGTCTGGCCTTAGGGACTGCAGAAGGAGCAGTGGGTGCTCGAGGCACAGCCCGGCGTGTGCTGAAGTACGGAGGTAAGCTCTGAAGCCCTGGTTGCCGGGCCAGACGAAGCAGAAGCTGGTGCTGGGGGAATCAACACGTGCCAGCTGCAGGGAGCCGATGGCCATCTTGCTGTAAGAGGCCGGGAACTACCGTGCCCAGCCAACTTTGGGTGCTGCAGTGCACAGTGACTGAGAACAGCCACATTCAGATGGCTGGAAGGATCTCCTTTCTAATACCCAGATTGCTTCATCCTGCTCACTGGAATCTGTGTTTAAATGAACAGGCAGCTTCCAAAACTTAGGATGCTGACAGCAGTTATTCTAACGCATATTGAAATATATTGATGGCACAAATAGCCGGTGAGGAGAAATTGGGGAGGAGCAGTGATGATGTGCAGAGAGCCTCAAGATAAACAGCTCTGCCCGTCCTCTGCGCACTCTTTTGCAAGTGTTCACCCTCATGGAGATCCCACATTTCCCTTTTCCATTTGTAGTACCAGCCAAAGCCAAAATAAACTGGGATGTGCAAGAAAGCCTACAAAAGGCTCACGAAATGAAAGAAGTTAATCACAGAGCAGGAAGAACAAACGTGCAGCTGTAACACACATCGCTGTACCACCTCACTGCTTTGTTCCCCAGCCCAGGAGCAGTGCTCGCGTTCCCTTCAGCAGCATCTCTGTGCAGAACAGATGCTCTCCTCGCTCCCGTGTGAGACAAAAGCAACGTTTCAACCTCAGAGCTCTGCCTGCGTTTATGTAACCATCCAGCTGCACAGACACCAGCTCCAAACGCCATCCTAGGCCTAGAGACTGAAGGGATTCCAGCCCAAAGCCACCAGCAGGCACCTCCACAGAAACCCCACGGTGGCTCTGAACAGCTATTTGTTTACGTGCTAATAACATCTGGTACCAGCTGAGTATCTTTAACTGCTCTCAAACTCAGCAAGTTACCTCCTCTGCAACCTTCAGGTCTGAAACAGCAAAAATATGACACCTTTAAAAGAAATTTTATTTCCTTTGATTCTCCAATTCTGCAGACAGAAACCATGAGGACTCTAGAACATCTCAAAATACATAAAAAACACTTGCCAGCTGCCTTACATAGACATCTACTGTATTTTCAGCAGCTACTACACCAGCAGCAGGCTGACTTGCTATAGATTCCCTATTCCTACTGAAAATACCTCCTACCATATTTTACACTGGACTGTAAGGTCATTAAAAATGCATACGGATAAAATAATATGTAATCTGGAGACAAGTGACACCTTCACAGAAATTAATACAGCCAGATACTTCACGGCTTAAAACTACTGTGAAATAAACCGGAGATTTATCACGAGCAAAGAGGTCCAACCCACTGCGATCGATTTCCAGATAATGAAGAAATGTGTTTTTCTTCAACTGTTTCGAGATCACAACAGAAGTACAAGATGCAAATAAAAAGTTCGAAGCGGGGGAGGGAATAATCAAATCAAGCCAGAGGATTAATGAGCGCAAATCAGAAAGAAGGATTCGAGTAGATTAACTGTGGTGTATGATGACTGGTAAACAAATTTTGCTCCATTCAGCGGAGTGAGGAGAAGATACTGTAAGCACAGGGAGGGTTCATTAGGAGAAGCAAAAACAAAGCTGCGCTAAAAGCTTGTAATTTAACGGTGCAAAAGCTTTCCGCATTCATCGGTGAGAAATACGGGGAAAAACCCAAACCCAAAGCAAATAACAACGGCGATACTTCTGCCAGGGCGTCATCCCCAGCCCGGCGATGCTCGGGACTGCAGAGCCCCCGAACTGACGCCGGCAGCCAGAACTGCATCGTTTCACCCAGCAGACGATTCGCAAACTTCTACGCGGAGAGAGTGCAAAGCCGTGAGAACGGCTCGCAAGCACCGCAGCGGGTCCGCGCCGCCGCATGCCCGGGAGCGAGCGGGGATCCCGGCGGAGCCCTGTGCGGGAGCTCCGCTCTCTGCCGGGGATGCGGCGGGGCCGGGCGGCGGCTCCCGAACCTCCACCCCCTCCGCTCGCACACCCCACGGCCGCGATCGCCTCCTACCTAAGCACCGCCGTGTCCCCTTTCCTGACCACCAGACTGTCCACGGTGGCCCCGGGGAAATCTCCGCCCGGAGCAGCGATTCTCCCGGGCGTTAAGAACCAGCAAAGGCCGAGGACCACGATCGCCAGCCACTGGTGGGAGCCCCCGGCGCTCCGCACCAGCGGCACCATCTCCGCGCCGCTCCGCGCTCCTTCCCCTGGGCCCGGTGGCTCCGCTCTTGGCTCGGCGGCCGCGCTCGGAGGGCTGGGAGCGGAGCGCGCTGCCGACGCAGCATCCAGCGGGGAGGGCAGCGCGCCCGGCTCTGCGCGCCCGGCTCTGCGCGCCGCGGCGGCTCCTCGGCGGGCGGCCCCCGCTGCCAGCCCGTTGCCACGCAGCCGTCGCCCTGGCAACCGTCCCGGCGGCGGAGGGATGCGCGCCGCCCTCCCCGGTTCCCGTCCCCCCCCCGCCCTCCTTCCCGGTCTCCGCCGTCCCGCCCCTCAGCATCCCGGTTCGCGGACACACGCACACGCACCGCCGCCCCCAGCGCGACCCCGCCCCGCTGCCCGCATCGAGCGGCGCCAGAACCCCCGCACGGTGCCCTCCGCCTTCGGGATCTCGGTTTGCGGCCGCACGCACACAGGGTGCCCGCATCCAGCGGCCGCAGATCCCCCACGGTGTGTCCCCCGGGTCCCCGTCCCGCCCCGCGCCTCAGCATCCCGGCTCACGGCACACACACCCCCGGGCCGCTGCTTGCGGGGTGCGCACCCAGCACCAGCAAACCCCTTTCCGTGTCGCCGCAACCCCCAAAACCCCTTCCCCACCATCCCGCTCCTCGGCACCCGGGTTTCGGTCCGTCCCCTCCAGCCGCCCACCCCGGTGCCCGCATCCAGACCCCGCGCGGTGCAGTGAGCCACATCTCAGCAGCAGCCGCTCCTCGCTGCCGCGCTCCCTCGCCTCAGATCTAATACAAATTTACACTTTGCCAAAAGCCGGCGAGTCGGGGGGGGAGGGCTGGAAATCGCCCCAGCAGCTCCGCGGCGAGGCTCCCTCCTCCCTCCGCAGCTGCTGCAATTTCCGAATAAACGGTCCAGGCCTTCCCGCAATATCCTATCTGCCACTTTGACGTCTGGGGACTCCCTAAAATCCTACCAGGACAGCTGGTGACGTTCAGCAATAGCAGGAAAAAAAGGAGCAAAAAAACCTGTTGACAGACTATCTTCCTTTAGACGCACAAAAACTAACAGCCTTTTTCCCCGTGGTCCTTGTCCCCTGTGCCACAGGCAGGCTCAGAAGGCTGCCGGCCTCTGACCCACCCCAGCAAGCGCAGAATTCTGTCTGCTCGGCCGCTTTCCCTGACCCCGTCCCGTCCAGCCCGGCCCAGGTGGGGGGTGCCCCGGCGGGAGCTCGTTCCGCAGCGGGAGCGGCTGTGGTCGCGCTGCGGGCCGGTCTGAGCCGCTCGCACACTGAGTCAAGCACATCTGGCCCGTACACTGCTCCAATTGTTCCCTCACCGCGCTGTCAGCCCGTGGTACAACGTGTGCCGATTTCCCCGCCGCGCCTCCCTTTCATCAGCTGCCAGGGCACGGGTTTTCTGCTGCACCATGGGGTTTGTTCCCCCACTCGCCATTTGCATCAGAAGGATTTGAGAGTGGAATATTCCAAATAAAATAACGGTAACAATCGTGCCGCTCCCAGTGCCTGCTCTTCCCCTAAGCCTGTATCCTCCTGCAACCCCGACCCTGCTTCACTGCATCCTGCTCTGTTCTTTCCACGAGGAACTCCAGTGTACACAGAAGGAAAAAGCTCTCCCTCCTCACACACACCCAGCGCCCACCCAGCAGGAGCAGAACATCCAGCGCCAACAGCTGCGCGGGGCATGCTGCAGGGGGCCGGCCATCAGCAGAGCCCACTGAGAGCCTTGCTTGCTGCCACCAGCAGCGAGCTGCTCCTGTCAGGAGCCATCCCATGTCTCACACGGCACAATCCCACAGCCAGACACAGAACCATAGAGCCAGAGAGCGGTCTGGGTTGGAGGGATGCAGATCCCACTTCTCGGATACTGCCACCAAAACCTTTGCCTCTTCTTCATGCCCTTTGCCTTCTACGCTGAGATCCTGTGCTTAGATCCCTGAATGTTTTCCCGAACCACACGTGTACCAGGGAAGAGGTCTGAAAAATCACCCAGCTCAACCCCAGTAGAACTGCCGAGCCCACTGCACTGCTGCACCAGCACCCCCGCGTCACCACCAGCAGGGCTGAAGAGCAGCATGAAGTGTTCCCGTACGGTGGACACGGACAAACACCAGCACCAATCCTGCTTCAGCGGGTGCTGAAGACTTTCCCATCACTTCCCCACTCTGCTGCCTTCCAAGGTCAGATGCAGCTAAAGAGCCCTCTCCTCTGCATGGCTCCCACTGCACTGCTCTGAGAACAGCATCTCAAGCCCATCAGCTTTTTTCTTTCTCTTTTTTTTTTTTTTTTTTCCCCCAGGATGTCTTTTTCATTTGCCAAAACAACCGATAATTGCCTTCCCCCTGATCACAGCAGCCTGGCTTAGTCAAACTAACAAGCCGTGCAATTCTTCTGCTCTGCTGCCAAAACAGACCCTTCCACCTGTGCCTCGATCAGGCCACGCTTCCCGGTGCTACAGGTTACATTTTGGGAAGTTAAAAAACCAAAACAAACATAAATCCCACCTGTTTCTCAAGGCTTTCTGCTCCTCCTTTTATCTCATCCAGCCTCTCTACCCAAACCAGACCACACCTTTTTTTATAAAACTGAAAAAAGGGGAAAAATCCAAACAAAACCCCACAGCACACAACCCAGGAGCGCTGGGATGCTCAGCCCAGCCTCTCATCCTGCAGCCTATAGCAAAAGTGGTTCCTCCAGTAACTGACATGAAAAATGTTTCTATTGCAGCTGGTCAGACAGCATTTCCCAAACCAATTGCTGTCTGGGATCTTCAGCACGAGCTCCTACACTTTGGGGGAAATACCTTTCCAAGTGGTGCTGCAGTTTTTGATGGCATCAGGAGCAGCAAGACACGTAACCACACAGGAATTGTTATGAGGACAGCTTCACACAGCTGTAAGAAGCCCTTCGAACAGCCTGGTACATTTAGTATTCAGATCATCCAGAGATAGGATATAATCATCAAGATCTAATTTTAGGGAGAGCTCCATAACCTTTAATGAGTCACGTGATGTTGTTTTTACTTGACCTTAACAAACAACCAAATAATTTGCCCCCTCTTTGAATAAGAAGGACAAAATACATTTCCTCAGCAACATCCCATTAATTTTGCAAAGGATCGTGTAAATCTCAATCAACAATAGCTGAGATGAAGCTTTTTATTTTGTTTTGTTCATTTTTAGATTCCCATCCCTGCCTTTCGTGCTATTTGCAGACCAACGGAAGGAAGAGCAGGTCAGGAGTCAATAGCTGTTATGCCAATCAGCGTTGCTCTAGAGACTGATTTTTTTCATCTGAATCTTCCCCACCTTTTCCCAAGTCTAGAAAGCTTGCAGGGGGAAAAAAAATAAATCTCACACCAGATGTGTACACATAGAAAAATTATTTCCATGGAGGGAAGGCAAAAATCTTCCCCATAAGCTACAGTACTATGAATTGCATCTGGCTCTTTGGCGTGTTGGTTTCAGCTGGCAGAGCTGGGAGCTCTGCACACAGCAGTGGGAAAGCCACAGGGTATTTCTTGTGGCTCAAGTGCACATTTTTGTTTAGAGCCATTTAGAAAAGCTAAGTTTATTTGTTGTTCGCAAGTATTTGTTTAATGTTGACACAAATATTCAGGAATGATTCACAAACTTCACACTTGGCTTTTTGCTTCCTTTCCTTCTGCATGTTTAACTCTCCAGCAACTGCTCCTTCCTGCTAATGACAAAATATGGCAGTTGAACTACAGCAAGCTTCAGGAGAATTGGTACTTTTAGGGGCTGGAGCATCTCTGTGCCAGGCCAGGCTGAGAGCCCTGGGGCTGTTGAGCTGGAGCAGAGCAGCCTGAGAAGGGAGCTGAGCAATGCTGAGCAAGAGAGAAAGGGTCCTGGCGGGCAAGAGGATGGAGCCAGACTCTGGTCAGAGGTTGTGGACACTGCCCTGCTGGGCCCTGCTCTGGGTGCCCTGCTGGCTGGAGCAGGGGGTGGCACCAGAGCACCCCCAGAGGGCCCTGCCAACCCCTGCCAGACTGGGATTCTGTGATCTGCAGCACACATCTGGTGTTCCACACGGGCAGACCACAGGCGATGCCCCCAGCACACGGGTGGCTGGCAGGTCACTGTGACACGGGTCCTGGCCCACCAGAGACCCAGCCCAGGACTGAGTACCCTGCTCAGGGGACCCTCTCTCTGCACGCTGGCTGCTCTATTGCTGTTCTACAGGGAGCACTTCGGTTTTAGTCACAATCCCTTTAATTCCCAGTGATGTCAAGTTCCATTTCATTTTCCTGTGTACTTGGGACAGTTGTTACCAACTGCTAATTGCCCTTACGTCAGAGCTGGGCAGGGAATTGGCTGCACTTCTACATCTCTGGGCTCCAAAAGTGCACGTCACATTCCCACTTCCCAGCAACATCCCTGGCGGCCGCGTTTTCAAGGTACATCTCGTCTAAAACAATCGTGCTGTGGTGATGGATGGATTCATTCCTGTAATTTTGTTAATGGCTCTAATCAAAACCTTTTTACAGAGCTCTGTGAGAATCAAATGGGCCATTTCCATATAGACATTTCTTTGATTTTGAAATAGATATTTCTGAAAGTGCTCAAGTATTTCCACCTGTTTGCCCAGTGACTTTGGCTAGCTTCGTTCAGAGCATCTGAATCACAGCCCGAGGTCTGGCATGATACTGTCTCTGAAATACACTCTGTATTTTTGACTATTTTGACTTGGAGGGGGCAGGACATATACAGGACATGGATCACAGACTAGGAGGGGTTAGATGGGACTTAGAGCTCGTATAGTCCAGCCCCACTGCTAAAGTAGAGTCACCCAAGATGAGATACACAAAGCAAAATAAACCCTACACTGAATTGTCAGACTCACGTTTTATGCCCAAATTAACAAAAAACTTGGGGATTTGGAGACATTTTTACAATGACTAAAACCCAGTAGAAACTTCTAAGTAATGAATCAAGCATTCCTGGAGGTAAAACTAGTTTCTTAATTTTAACTGCGTATCTTTAAAAAAAAAATACAGTAAAAATTTCCATTAGCTTAGGAGTTCTCGGGTAGTTAACATTCTCAGGTAATGTTCACTAATATATCTCCTTTTGCTTTTCTTTCCTGTAGTAAAAACATCCCATAAATGAGGACAGCACTTTATTACTATGCTGAGGCGCAAACCTTTCCAAGAAGCACCCAGACATTGCTCAACGCTCTTAAAAAGTGTCTCAGGTTGCCTAAAATTTGAACAAACAACCCAAGGCACCCAAATAATTTGTCAGGTTTAGTTTTCACAAAGCAATTTCTGATGTTTCTGCAGAACTGCCGTGTAGAAGAGCTCATCTAGATCAGCCCCCCTGGATCATCAGTTACAGTGCGGGAAGGCTTCACAAAGCACATTCCCTGAGAAATTAATTTGAAAATGGGGTGTGGGGGTGCAGGGAAGTTGAGGAAAGGATAAATCTCAGAAAACACAGCCCCAGCACTTTCACATTTTAAAATAAAAGGGTTTTGTACGTCTCCTTTCCAACATCTACTTTTTGTTGGGTTTTTTTTTAATCTCTCATACAAGAACAATGGGAACAGTGATGTTGTCAGGTATTGAAATCAATAAAAATTCACTTTTAAGTCAGTACCTCATGGATAACTTCAGAATTCATGGCACTGTGGTGGAGCTTTTTGCTGATAGGATTGGAAGCCAATGCTGAAATCTCCATAAAGTGCATTTTCCATTTTCTGCGCAGCCTATGACGTGACCAAGTACAGAACTGCTCGGTAAGATACACTACAAAATTAGTTCCTGTACTTCCAAAGTGAGGAGAATCCTGGTGTGCTGTCCCCTGAGCTCCCACTGCACCTAGAGCTGCAATCCCGTAGTTCTATGAGCACCACAACGAACAGACTCTTCCTTTCCTTTCCTTTCCTTTCCTTTCCTTTCCTTTCCTTTCCTTTCCTTTCCTTTCCTTTCCTTTCCTTTCCT
>JAOEGS010001121.1:14347-46309 GCA_025447755.1 Corythornis vintsioides | reverse complement strand
TCAACCTCTTGTGCTCCAACTGACTCCCATTGCCTCTTGTCCTGGCACTGGATGACACTGAGCAGAGTCTGGCTCCAAGAAGGCAGCTACAGCTGCTACAGAAGCTTGTAAATGTAGAACTCTTCAAGGCAGGTACCAAAATGATTAGAACAAAGTTTTAATATGACTTCCAAAATACAGCTTTTTTTTTTTTTCAAGCATGTTGCCCCAAAATTTAGTGTTAGCTCACATTAGTTCTAGGGTAGTATTAATACATACCACAGAAGTGAGAAAAAGAGCTTTTCATTTCACAGCCTTTCCCTTATGACAACCCTTTTGCTCTGCAGTTCATTTGCAATGCTGTTTATCTCCAGAATTTTCTTAGAGCAACAATTATTACAGCTGAAAACCAGCTCTTAGCTTTTTCTCTACAGCTTCTAATTATAGAGTTTGTAAAATATTTTCCTTACTGATATTGACATAGGAGAGATATTTTGTTTTTCAAGAACAATTCAAAGACTTCACACGAGCACCTATTCCAGTGGAATTGATTCTCTTCCAGTACACTGAGGTCTCGTTGCACAAGTCCCATATGGAGCATGAAAGTGGTTTTAATGCTTCACCCAAGCTCCTATTTTTCTGTCATTTTTTGTAACATTTGCCAAGTGGCAGAAGGACACCCCTGTGAATGTCTAAGTTTGCTGCCATCAGCACTTTCACAGTAGCAAAAATGTCAGTTAATAATTGATGCCATTGAATCGGGAATATTCCAGCATTATTCTCACTGCTTTCCAAAAGACAGAAAATCACTCTCAAAAACCCCTCTGTCTCTCCTGCCCATAACTTTCTCTGGCAAAGCAGCAACACCTTTGCCTAGCAAGCACTGACATACTCTGCCCATGCAGTTTGCTCCTGCCAAGCACCCCGAGGCTCAGGCTATCACTGACCAAACGAGTCGTCCAGCTCCTCCAGCCGATTCCCTTCTGCTACCTTTGATATGTTTGAGACATCTGGTTCCTCAAGGGGAAGTAATTTCCAGTGGGAATGGGAGCTGGCTTTGTGTGCCTGGAGGGGTATGAAATCAACAGCTAGTACATCCAGCTTCACCAGCATAAAACAGAATAAATACCACGATGAATTTCAAGATCATTTGACCAGAAATATTTTTTGCCAGGATGATACAGACTACTAAGCTATGACATAAAGTGTTTAAAACAAGCATTTTTTTCCTTAGGATATGGGGGGATTTTCTCCCCTAAGAGAAGTAGAAGCATAAAACATATCTATTCTATTTAATGCTATACTTGGAGTGTAAACTTTGACTTTTATTACGCTGAAGTGGTTAAGCTCAGAAATCTTAAAACTGTCTAATATCTAGCTTCTATAATATGTAGCCTTTTTCTTTTCAGACATTAAAATACTATTCTTTCATCTCTATATTACATAAATTTCCATCTGTGTCCAGTTTACTTTCACCATAAAATGTTGAAGAGCTACAGCATAATTTCTTATAATATGTAGATCATATAAATCAAGTCTTGCACAGCCACTTCAGTAAAGCAGAAGTGTCTGACCAGATAACACTACTTACAAAATATCTGTAAATATGTTATTTTCACGTTTAAGTAAGCAAGCACAGGAGTGAATTTCTTCAGAAATTCGTGTGCCTTCATGGAGAAGGAATTATAACCAGAAAACACTGACTTCCTGAGCTTGTAATTTTACCAACCCCTGGCAGTGCCTCACAAGTTTTGAGCAAAGTACTAAACACAGACGTGTCAGCTATTCCCACCATGAGCTGATCACTATCATTTTACAAGGCTGTTTTCAAACTTCCACATGTTTGGAAGTCAGAGGCCCCACTCTGCCTGATACTGTACTACTAAAAAAGATATAAAAAGGAAAATAAAACCCAAACAAAGAGGCCCGGGCCTGCACAGCCCAGCTCCCAGCACAGCCCCTGCAAACACCGGTGCTCCCAGCCCCAGGGCCATTGCAGATCAACAGCCGCTGTTCTAATTCTGCTCCAGCGAGCAAAGCTTACCTTTAATTTGTCTCCAGAACGGCCTCTCTTCTTCTTCGAGGACATTTCACTATCGATCCTGTACCTACACGACCGAGGGTAAAGTTACTAAAAAATTCCCCCCGGTACAAACCCATTTTTCCTGGGAGAGCGGGAAACCCCTGCGAACTGAACACAGCGACTAACTCCCCCTCCGAGCTGCAAAGCCTCTCTCACAGAGTGTCAGGGGTTGGAAAGGAGCTAGAAGATCTAGTCCAACCCCCCTGCCAGAGCAGGGGCACCTAGACCAAGTCACCCAGGAACAGATCCAGGGGGGGGGTTGGAATGTCTCCAGAGCAGGAGACTCCACAACCTCCCTGGGCAGCCCCTGCCACCCTCACTGGGAACAAGTTCTTCCTTGGGTTTCCCCTCAACCTCTTGTGCTCCAACCGACTCCCATTGCCTCTTGTCCTGGCACTGGATGGCACTGAGCAGAGTCTGGCTGCATCCTCCCTACACTCACCCTTAACACAGCAGCAAACGCCACCGCCTTAGCCCAGGCGGGTCAGCGCCGAGCCAGACGCGGCAACCCTTGACGCCATTGGCGACCTCGCTTCAGCTCCCCCCGCTGCCGCTTCCCTCACGCAGGCGGCCCCAGTCCCCCCCTTCTGCTGCACCCCAGCGCCAGGCCCGGCCGAGGCACTCGGAAGAAGGGGAGCCGGACTCCCCGCGGACACCCTTACCCCTCGGCTCGGTCTGATCCCCTCAGCTGGTTCCGCCTTCCCGCCGCGATTCAAAACGGGCGGGATGAGGGAGCAGCGCAAGGCGCCGGCGCAGGGGCCGCTCCGGCCCGGGCCTCCCGCCCTCAGCGCAGACGCGCTGCGGCCACCGGCCTGGGCAGGGCGGGAGGGGAGCTGTGAGGGGGCCGGGCCACCGGCGGATGCTGGGAGGAGGAAGAGAAAAGTGCCTAGAGGAGGCTGCGGTCTGCCCAGGGCTGCTAATGCGGGGAGGAATGAGAAGGGGGCTGTGGCAGGAGGGGAGCGTCCGTCACCTACCGCCTTCCCACACGGGTCCACCAGGGAGGCAGCAGCTAACGCGCCCTGTGCTGGCTTCTTCTACCCTCAAAAAATAAAAATGAAACAAACAAAAGACCACCGCCCCCCCCTCCTCCCTTTTTCCTCTCTTCCCCAGCGATGGTGGGGGGAAGGCAGGCTACAGGCATAGACCTTCCTCATCTCCATTTTTTTTCCTCTCCACCTTCCCTCCTCATCGAACCAACTTTTTCATGCCTATGTAAAAAAAGTTAAAATAAGATCCAAAACTTGCAGCAGTTAAGAAAGCAATTCAAAACATTAAAAAAAAAAAAACCCACCCTAAACATATTTCTTGCCAGAGCTGTGTGCCAAAAACCAGAATTCATATAGAGCATTAAAAGTTTTCAGGCATTGAATTACTCAGCTATTAAAGTTAACAGGACATCAGCAATTTATAAAAGTAAAATAAAAAAAAAAAATCTCACTCTTTAGAAGGGCCCTTTGCATCCTTTCTAAGCTTTCTTTTCCAGCTTTCTAAGGGTGTTCTAATGCTCACCTCCCTAGCTGCTGCTGCCCCCCAGCCCACCCTGCTTTGGCCCCCTAACTAAGCTAGAACACAGTAAAATAGTCCTGGAGGATGAACAGGGTGATGTCTTTCTACTTCTAGTTTGCTGTCTAGCACCAGGTTCCAGGAGCTGAAGGTAACAAGCAACTCCACATCACTCAGCTGTGGTTCTGTAGAAGTGGCTTTCAGAAAACTTTGACAGGATAAAGTTTAGATTCAGCATCAACTCTTAGTCCTATTTCCATGGGAAAGCTGTGGTAACATTGCACTGTGTTTCCAAGCAGAATACACAGAGGTAAATATGGTATTGAGTGACTTAAGTTTGATCTAGTAAGCCTCAACTAGGGAAGAAATACAGAAATTGCTCAAAAGGAGAAAGTGGACCAAGGGTGCTTGTTATTTTCAACAGCTATCACATTGAGCTGTAAACCTGGTCTTGGTGGTAATGCTTCATCTACCCAGGATCTGATAAACCCATCCCTGAAATCTCTGCTAGGATAACCCTGACTGCAGCCAGATGCCTGGTCCAAGGGAGAAGGGGAGGAATGATGACACAGGAAGACAACCACTGCCACCCAAAAGCAGCATTGAGTTTAAGAAAACTCCAGATTTTACTCAGAAGATGTGTGATGGTAAGAACACTGTTAGAAATCATGCTGAAAACAAAAGGATTTAAGAATACTGGTGGGAGCAAATTACATACATCATCCCTTTCTTAAAGATATTGGGAAAAAAACTTACACAAATATCAAACCAAAGCAGCAAACTGCCTTCCCAAAGTAGTGTCAACAACCAGCATTTATCTTGTGTGTAGCAGTGGAGTTTTACAGCTTGTCAGTTACCAAGTGACACCTGGATTTGTTAGTCAGCAGCATCTTTCCTTGACAAACAACAACTTCACCCAGTTGAAATGCAGAAATATTTATTTTGGTTTCCTTCATTGGTTTGGAAAATTGTTTTGGTTTTATAAAACATAGAAATAGCCAACACTAAGCAAACATTTGAATTCCAATGTAACAAACTACTGCTCTAACAGTTGACTGGGATTTGTGTACCTTAATTGCACACATGTATGAAATTATGCTACAGAGTAGTGCATTACAATCACACACAAATCTTAGTGCAAACCTTGTTGTGCTTGGATTTTCCATATATCCATGTTTTCAAAAAACAGCAATGAATGCCAATGCAAAACCAACTCTGTTATGGATAGCAAAAGACTCAAAGGCTTGTTTCCAATTTCTCAAACAGAAGGTAACTAATTATTTTGTAATTTAGCTGGGAATTAGGAATTATCCCTGAACAAATACTTCTCCCTTGCCAACACGCCGTTCTGTTGGCACATAAATACTTCCAATTGCTGCAAAGCATCAGGCAAAAACATTCTACCTGAGCTGTTTTGCTATTCAGTGAGTACTCAGTGGCTCATACACAAAGCACAGAAATCTGAGAGGCTATGTCAGAAGCTCTTCCACTTAGAGGACCTGGCACATTTCTTTTTAAATGCATTTTCAATACACATTGACTACAGGGAAACAAGTGGCTAGGTACAGGTGCAGTGTTTACCTGTCAGCACAGCACAGCCTCCTGCATGGTTTTGGTTTTAGTTTCCTAGTGTTCTTGCCAGAGTGTGGATCTTCACTCACAGGGCTGGCATGCTCCACATCTGTTTTAGGGGAGCAGAGGCTACACTGGCTGGATTAACTGCAGCCACACTTCAGTGCAGAACCACCAAATGCAGACTTACTCACTCTGAGCAACTTCTATTCACTCTTTGTGTGGAGTTCTAAAAGTACACCTTAGAACTGACTGCAGATACTGAAGGGGAAACAAAAGAGAATAAAAACCCACACACTTAACACCACACCCAAACCAATCAGCTGCCTTGCCCCAGCTAATACTAGGATAAATGCAAGACATGATGCCACCTATACAGCTAATGATCTGGGGTGATTTTTTTGGTGGTTGATTTTTTCTGTTGTTGTTTAAGATCTGAAGTAGTCCTTCTGAGGATGCAAGATACTTAGAGGCATTTTCAAACCTGCCAAATCCCTTGTGGAATTGACAACTGCAAAATACACTGCAGACAGCAAACATGCTGGCAATAAGAAAATCTTAACTCCTTGGTGAAGGAGAGTCCCATTTTTGGCCAAGGAAGTCTTTAATAACTTACATATAGTTACCATTTATAGTTAAGGCTCTTTTTGGAAAGTGTAGGTCACCATAAAAACAGTATGCAACACAACTTGACAGTAAGGCAGTGTTCCATTTCTTCCATGTTCCTATGGCAAGTACCCATTTTTGTACAAGTTACTTAATGATTGCACAGTTTCCTTCCCTATGTTTGCTGTAGTTAAATTGCAGATATGAAGGCCAGCAGTAGACAGACAAGTGTCACTTTCCTCCTCCTGTTCTCAGTTACATTTTTGTATTAGCATACAGTTCATCTATCTGTGACTGGAAATATTTCCTCAGTTCTGGTCTCTTTGCCTTCAGTGTTGGTGTCAGCAGGCCATTTTCAATGGAAAACATTTCTGTGTGCAAGACAATGTCTTTGACCTGCAAAGAAAACAGTTACTAGCCACACTGCATCCCTGGAAATAGACCCAGTTACTAAAACATTGCCTAGACATCATAAAGCCCACCACATTTTTTCCAGAAGCAAATTAAAAGCTGTTTCTGGACAGTCATGTTGAGAAGTTTAAAAAAATTAGGTGTTCAGTTCCCACAATTCTCACCTGTTCAAATGACTTCAAACCAGATTCTTTCCCAACCCTCACCATGTCTTCCAGAATGTGTTTTTTGACATCCTGTGGATACAAAAAAAAAAAAAAAACAGTGTACAGCTTGAAAAAGTTGATGCAGAACAGCTAACTATTAGTTAGCCTGGGACTCACCTTGTTTTTGCATAGCTCTTCATATGAGCCTTCAAACCCCTTCTTCTTGGCCCAGCTGCATAAAGTCTCAGGATCAGGAACCACAATAGCAACTAAGAAAGCCTAAAAAGGAATTTAAGCTGTATTTCTTCTGAAGTCAACACTTCATTCCTACACATCTTGTCAGGGTGAGGTTCTGGACAGCATTTCTGATCCTGCTCTGAAGCCTGCAGCTTTCTGCTACTTGAACACAGGAGTGCAGTTCAGAAGCTCACACTTCATTACTCTCAAGACCCACATTCCAGTTCAATTTGCAAAAAAACCAGAACATCTTGGGTTTGGGTGCTGGTTTGGGTCTTTGTTTTACTTTTTGTATTACAAACTTACAATTTACATAGTCATTAATACTCAAATTAACCCAGCTCCACTACCTGTATGAAACCAAATCCAGAAATAAGCTATAACTTGAGTCAAGACTCCACTCAGAACCAAAACAAATGGGAAAAAAAATTAGAATTCCAGTTCAAAGTTTGGGGGTGGGGGGGAAGGGAAGAAAGGAAGACTCCTGCAGTCTCCTCCTGTTTAAAGTTACCTAAAGAATGCTTACCTGCAAGCTCTCTCCATGGACAAAGACCTGAGCAAGTGCTTCACACCTCAGATAGACATTTTCTATTTTCTCTGGTGCTATGTACTCCCCCTGGGCTAGTTTAAATATGTGTTTTTTCCGGTCAATGATCTTCAGGGTACCATTCTGTAACAGAAATAACTGCCACTCAGGAGAGGCACTTCCAGTGAAAACAATTTACACAGCTTAAGCCTGCCACAGTAAGATACTGCTAGAGCCAGAGATCTATCAAACTCATGTTAGAAGAAAACAGATTCTGCAACCATCTAACTTATACCAGGGAGAGCCCTGGGATTGGCACTGCCAACACTTCAGATCTACCTACAACAGTCATCCTTTCACTAAAATTCCTTGCCTTTCACTTAATTATTATGTGCAATATTCTTTGTTAAATTGCTGCTAATAGCTACAGAAGTATTTTTCAGCTCTATGAGAAGTTAACTTACTGGCAGCCATTTCCCAATATCCCCTGTATGAAGCCAGCCATCTTTGTCCAGAGCTTCTGCTGTTTTTTCTGGATCTTTCAAATAGCCACGAAATACACTTGGCCCTTTTACACACACCTGAAAAACAGCCAGTTGTTAATGCATGCTACTGTAAAGGCAAGTTACAGACACTATTTGCAATGAATGCCTTCTCCCATGGCTCTCAACTGCCACTGAAAAGGCAAGATTCAGCTTAAGCTTTAGTACAGAGATCTGTTTATGGTTTTTGGCCACCAGACATTTTCTGTTGGTAGAAAGTAGAAGCAATTGGGAGCATCTGTTCTCTCCCAGTCCAGCTGCAGTGTTCCTGTCATTTGACTACTCAAATTACCAGATCATTTGTATTTAATTTTATTTATTTTATTTTATTCTGGATCCAGAAACATTACCCCTCAGCCCAGCAAAGTATTTGTTTTGGCAAGCAGCAGGGGCACTGTGCTAAAACTTGTAATGAAAAAGCTCTATAACAAGCAAGTTACATGTTTGTTGTCCAAAAACTTAAGGCTTAGAGACCTCAAGGCCCCTCTAGAAAGGAAGCCTGCAATTTCTTTAAGCTGTTGTCTGGAGTTGTGTACCAAGGAGAAAACCAAGAACAGTAACTCAGGATGCAACTGTACACATGGGCATTATCTGTATCAAAATGCATGCTTACTACATATAAAAACAGAAACAAGAAGATGAAAGGTTTATAGGTGAAGAGGTTGCCAGAGAATCAGGTAATACAAGGCTAAACACTTGGTAAAGTATCTGTCACTGTGATAACATCAAAGCAACTAGTCAGGAACATGAACTGAAGTACCCAGATTTAAGTATTTCCTTCCCTTTAGAACATCCAAGTTGTGCAAGTCTTCTTTGGTGGAGAGACAGGGTACATGGGATAAGACTTTTGTAATTTAAGGATCAGCAGAGCTATGTCTCCTTACAAATGAGGCCAGAGTAGGCAAGATAAGACAAACAAAACAGAGATGCCCATACTGCACACAACTGTTAGAATAAATTAATGTAGTTCAGATGAATTATTGAAAAAAATAATCTCATCCTAAGTATTTTCACTGCTTACCTCAGCATAAAATATAGTACAGTGAACAGGAGTTGTCAGTAGGAGAAAAATCAGATTAGTGAGTGTTTTGATGACCTTGTAGAGGGAATACCAAAAACTTGTGACCAAACCAAGTTCATGTTTTAAGAACATGAAACTCTGCTATAAAACAGACCTTATCGGGAAGGATAACTGAAAAAGTATAGATTTAGATTAGATATTGGATGAAATTATTTACTATGAAAGTGTTGAGACAGGGACAAGTTGCCCAGAGAGGCTGTGGCTGCACCCTCCCCAGAAGTGCTCAGGACCAGGTTGAAGGGGCTTTGAGCAACCTCATCTAGTGGAAGGTGTCCCTACCCATGGCAGGGGGGTTGGAACTGGACAACCTTCAGGATTCCTTCTAACATGAGCCATTTTGTGATTGTGAGCAGAGGATAACTGTGTCCCTGTCAAGTCACAGGCTGAGGGCTCAAACATTCCATTTTGCCCAGCTCCTGCAGTCACAGGATGGCTGCAGATGTCAGCTTTTTGCAGCAAAGAGCAAACTGGTTCTCTACGCAGCTAAGGCACTGAGACCTCTCTACATATGAACATATATCATTCAATTCACAAACTTAATCCTGAACATGGCTCACTGGCAAAAGAGAGAAGCAAGGCTGATGGAACAGTGTTCAGAGTGGACTCTCAGGAGGACTAGGAATGTTTAATCCATCTGAAGAGCAGATAGTGAAGATGATCTGTTTTAGGCAAAGGATGTGAACCAATTCTATAGCTGTGATTGGGGTTCTGTGAAGCAAGTTACCACTGAAGTTCAGAACAGATCAAACCAAGGAAGTGAAGACTGAATAAGATGGTGGCTGGTATGTTAAGGGGCTGCTGTATTTATTCAACTCCAATGTAACACCTAACACAGCAAACTTCCACACTAAGTGCAAGGAAAACACTCTTCCAAATTTGTTTTTAAACTGCTGATCCTCATGGGATGAGAATTTATACTCAGTTCCTCCAGCAGACAAAGCTTTAAAAGCTTATTTCAAATGAAGCAAAAATTGTTGTGAAGACTAAACATGGGGTCATATGCAAGAAAAAAAATCTTGACATTGCCCTCCACTTGCAGTTTCCCACCACCAAGCCCAACTAAATCCTGAGGTGTTGCTAGGAACTGAAGCCTGATTTGTCTCTAGTCTCACACAAGTGACAACCAAAGCAAAGACTGTATGTCTGCAGTCAGATTAGTTACTGCCTTAAGCTGCTTTATTCATGCAGTTGGCACCACCCAACTGTCCCCAAGGCCTCTCCAGAGCATACAAAATACACCAGTTCATTTGCTTTCAGAGCTTGAGGAAAATGAAATACTACATGGGGGTGTTCAAAGTATATTTTACTTGGAAAAAAAAAAAGACAGCATATATCATCATATGTAAAGCTGAGTCCTCCAAATGCAATTTTACCATAAACACATGGGGGGGTAACAGAGCTCTAAGCTGCCTTCTCTTCTCCAGTGCATTTTCCTGGTTTGCAACTGAGAACCAGCAGCTGACCCTGCAAGCAGGCAGGGTAGGCCATGTTTTACCATTTCTGCCAAACTCATTTCAGGAGTAAAACATTTCCCAAGACTTCTTAGAAGGCTCATATTGACCTTTTGTCATTACTCACCTCACCCTCTCCTTTGGAAGCCAAGTAATTCATTTCTTGTACATCCACAAGCTTGATGATACTGCATGGCAGAGGTGCTCCAACATGACCTATTAAATAAACTAACATTTCAATTGCCTGAACCACTTTGTCAGGTTCTTAACCTTAAAAGTAAGCTGGTTACATGCTGAAGGAGAACTGATTTCTGGCCAAGTACTACACCAGTATCAGGGTAAGAACAGCTTACATTTGCCAGGATGGAAACATCACATTCTCAGATACCCCTAGAATGTTGAACCATGTTCTCTGGATTGTTTGTTCTCTGATTTGTAAATCAGGATCCTCAATGGGCATACTTCAGCAACTTAAGTCCCACTAGTTCCAATTATCAGTATTATTTCAGTTAGAGAGCTAGAAATGTAACAGGTAAAGGAAATATGGACTGTTCCAATGCCAAAAAATGCCATTGAAGTTTCCAGCACTGTTTAAACACACTATTATGTAGAAATTATAGGGGTTGATACTATGACCTCCCCTTTCCTAAATGGGCTTCAATTTACAAAGACAAATTTGTTAGAAGCTTGGATTACAAACACTTCTAGCTATTTAGGTATAGGAACTTCAAGGGATCCATTTAAAAGTTACACTTCCCTTGAAGAAAATCAGTGATTTTGATAGAAAATCATGACAGTTTCACTGAAGACTAAAGAGTGTTATCAGGGAGCTCTGCAGCATCCTGAAATTCAGACAGACCAGTAAACACCATACCTGCTGTCCAGTCACCAGGCAGTGACAGTGAGCATCCAGCTGTGCATTCAGTCTGTCCATAACCCTCAAAAAACTAGAATGTGAAACCAAAATTATTTTAAAATCTTACTTTGCAACATGGCTTCATTTAAATATTTTGCTGCTTTTTCTAGTTGTGGAAATTTGAGGCTAGCAAAATTCCCAGCATCCTCTAAAAGCATTAGCACTTAATCACAATACAAAATTCTAAGTGTTACTATTACACTTTCAGTTCCAATATTTACTCAAAGTTTCACTCAATTTCACATGCTATGTTACACCTGTATAGATAAAAATAGAGAGCAGGGGGAGCAAGGGGAAGCTGAGAACAGTAGCACTAGCAATGACTTCATTCACCTCATTTAAGGACAGGTTTGCCCAAGAGAGCCAAGAATGGAATCCCTGTGATGTGATGGGGTAATACACACAAGACAGGCTTCCCTTTTCTGTGCAGAAAGTATTGCTACACCAGCACACTACTGAAGAACCTGAAGTAGTCACAGAAGCCTCAGATTTAGATTGTTTTCTATCCTTGAAATGGCATTTGTTCCATCCTGTGCTATTGTTATTCAGCTCTTACCTGCAAGAGCCCATACTTTCAGTGGCTCTGAAGAGAAATGCAGTGTGTGCAATCTGATTCTCCCCAGTCTCAACTTCAAAGCAACACCCCTATGGTATCATCACTTGCCCAAGTTCTCTACAGTAGTTATACTTCTGTAAGCAGAGCAAGCCCCAAAAACTTAATCCAAGAACACCAATTACTGCTTAGAGCAGGCTGCCCTCCTCACAGATCTCCTCCTTAAGACACTTCAGGTGTTACTCCAATTGTAACAGGCTTTGGGATGAACACAGAACTCTCAGGGGACAGAGATAAAACTCTGGAAAGGAGTACACACTTGTAGTCCTCGAGAAAAAAAAAAATGTCAAAAAGTTACCCACAGACTACCAGAACTGCTCTAACAAAGCTGGAACTAGGCATTAAAATCTGTTTTAATATTAAAGTCAGGAAACTCACCTGACAGCCAAGAGCTGTTCTCAGAAAGGTCAGTACACTTGAAGATATAGGTGCTGCTCCTGTAACCATCAGCTTTACTTTTCCTCCCAAGCTTGCCTACAACAGACACAAGATACTGTGGACACCAAAAGCCTTTTAGAGATTTTCAGAGTCTTTCTGCTCCATCCTCAGCCACTCTTCACCTCTATCACCATCTACCAGGGTTAAACATCAGTCTTCTCTTACAAGCTCTGTCTTGCTGTGTTCTTCATCTCATTCATGGCTGGAAGAAACTACTTCAAACACATGGTACCTACAAAGACCATGCTGTGCTGCAGTGCAGACTACTGAAGAGTTTAAGTCATGGCCTTACAGCAGTGGCTTTATTTTTATCTGCCCTGTATCAGCTCCTCCTGCTATAAAAAGCAGCCACAGCAGCATGTTGTACAACCAAGGTTGAGGCCATAGCAAGTGACTGCCAGATAGAACAGCAGGCATGACTCAGTGTCCAACACCAAGGAGACAGTGGGGACTACAGGTGACACTGGGACACCCTGAGCATTCCCCCCTCAGAGGGACAGTGTTTGTTTGCAGAGTGTGAAGAGAAGCACCAGCCTGTTCTAAGGTAGCTTTGTTACTACAGTGAGATGATACTGTTAGAACCAAGGGAATTGAAAAAAAAATTAAACTTGACAATAAAAGGACAACTTGTTTTACTCAGGTAGCCAGGCAGTCAGTGATGAAAGCCACAGCAGATTATAGCCATTTACATGGAATTCAGCAATTGCAAACTTCAGACCCAGCAGTTGTCAAGCCTACCTGGACTTTGCGAAAGATGACTTTATCCCAGAAACTGTTATTTCTGACAATACCACTTCTCAGTTCTGCTTCTTTCCTCTTGGAAGCAAAATCCAGCATCCACCTCTTTAATGAAGTATCTGCCTGTGCAAAAATCTAATAGGAAAAAATGATCTGTGGTTAGAAGCCTCAGAGTACCATTCCCTTTTTCTCACAGAAGCATCTATAGAGGCTCTGAACAGTGCCAAATAAACAACCTTTGATAGGCAACAATTCTAGTAGGAAATGTGGAGTTTGATTTTTGGCATCTACCTCAGTTCTAGAGATGTTCACCAAAATTACCATTTAATTCTTGCTTCCCAAACTGTGTGATGCTGTTTCAATGTAGAGCATCTTCAGTAAAGTGAATTAAAATAGATGTTTTACTTTTCCAGTGTGATCAAAATTTGAGTATAATCCTCAGTATACAAAGAAAAATCAGACCAGCATAGTAGAAGGTTTTCTGAGGAGATGAAGGATATGAAATTGAGATCTGTCTTCATGTATAAACTTGATTTTTAGATCACTTCTCCAAAGGAAGTTCTCAGGAAGTTCTCTTATTCTCAGGAAGCCAGAGCAGACTCAAGAGCAGATCAGATTCATATATTCTTATATTAGAAAAAGAAAGACCCAGCAGCTCCAGCATTACAGCTCCCTCTGCCCCACACTAGATAATTGTAAAGCTAGGCATGGCTGAAACAGAGTCCCACAAGTGTGAAAGCCCCAGGGCATAAAGTGAACAACCAAGAGGACATGATGAAAGCAGAAGAGTCCCCAAAGCTTTGGCTCTGCTTCTCCAATTCCAGTCAAAGCAGGAGCAGAACGAGAGGCTGCATTTTAAATGCTACAGGCTGGGCTCATGATTTCCTGCCCTGCAAATAGCTCAGACCTGCACTGGTTGTTCCTGGGGCCAAACACTATCTTGTATTACTTGCTGTTCCTCTGGTGTCACTGAGAGCACAGACTAGACAGCTCTGCCCTTTAGAGTCCCAGGACTGCCTGTTTCCCACTGCTCCCCTGCCTGTTTCCTACAGGAGTCAGTCACCCACATCCAAAGGGATGATTTAAAATAGGGAATCTACTTCTGAGCTGCCAGCTCTGATGACCCTGGGGAGGCAAGCAGTGTGCCCAGGAGAGACTGGGGCTACTGACACACCCTCTCCCCAGCACTCCCAACTGGTTGGTTTATAGCTCTCCCTGCTACAACACTGGCTGCTGCATAGGAAAATCTTGTCTGTGTCTTTGCAAACATATGCAAACACCTGACCTTGGTTTGCAAATTCCACTCCATGAGTCAGATGCTAAAAGTGTGGCATGCAGATGCTGAGCCTCATGTTCATGGCTGCCAACTAGACTGTAACTTGCTCAGAGCACAAAAAAGTCATTAAGTTATAGAGAGCCAAGTCCCCTAGCCACACATTCAACACTAATATTTGCTGGTTTAATTCAAGCAGTATTACCCCCTTCACTGTCAGCTCTCAAGAGACACACAGACTTCTTAGCATGCCAATTTAACACCCAAAGCATAACAGTTACTCCTGCCCTGGCAGGACAAGCTTCATGAGGTCCCAAAGCCCTAGACTCACACCTGTAGACTTACCTTATCAAACATTCTGTTCAACAGTCTTGGTACTACAGGAAACACAGTTGGCTGCAGTGCTTTTAGGTCATCCATAAGCAGTCTGATATCCCCTTGAAAGAATCCTATCCGAGCACCATGGCACAGAACCACACACTGTTGGGGGAAAAAGGAACCTCTGCAATCAGGATGCATGTAGCTGCACATGTCTAACAGTCCCATCTACAATGGACTGTGTGGCATCTGCAGTAAACACTCCCAGCTTCTGGACTAATGCTACAGCATCCTCAGACTAGAGGATGAGTGGGACTAGAAAGACATGCCTAGCATACACTGGCCAAGGACTGTGGCAGGAGATGGAGCACAAAAGCCCCTATCCAAAGAGATCAGCTGCCAGCAACTCAGAGCTAGCACTTCCTGGTAAGCAGCACCTCCCTATTTCAGGTATTTGATGAGTTTATTTTAAAATACTAGGTCTTTGTTCCCTGCTATATACCAAGAAATTATCCATTTCAATTCAACACATGCAGCAGTAATTTCTGCCTCATGATGCTTGATTTCCATTCTCTTGCACTCAGGTTTTCCTTCCTGTTTCACAAGACTGATGTGAGCAAAGAATTTGCTTTGAGGTGATCAAGGTGCTCTTTAGAAGACTCTAAGAGAGCCACTGCTTATTTGTGCCTCCCTTCAGACCTACACCAAGCAAGGCAGACTTTATATTTATCTGTTGAGTGAAGAAGCTCCACTTTCCACACCTATACACACACCTTTTTTTTTCCCCTCCTATTGTTTCTATTTTATTCTTTAACATCTCTACTTTTGTCTTTATACCTACTTTGTTTTCTTATTCCTTGTGTATCCTGTTATACCTGTTTCTTCAAACACTTTCTTTGCATTTTATCCTTTGGAACCCAATGTCCCATCAAGAGCAAGGCTGCTGCCTACAGAACATATACCTCTCCTGGTGCAAAACAGCCACCAGTGAACAGCCACAGCAGTATAAGGTATCCACAGGTTATCAGAAGAAAGTGTGATGAAAGCCTCAGAGCATTTGTACACCTCTGTGATGCTCTATTTCCAGTCTTCAGAACACACATACATGTGTGCATATATACTTTTTGTATGTGTATACATACACAAGCTTTCAGTCAAAAGCCACAGGGTTCCTAACAAATCACAGAACAATTTCTGGGTCCATGTGCCTTGCACTGACTGTTTAACCTCCCTGCATAAATTGGGACATGACTGCCTTCAACACACATCTGAAATCTCATTTAAGGGAGATGTCTTAATTCAATTTCAATAAGTAGGGTAAGTACCTGTGTTAAGTACTTAATAGAGTTAAGTACCTCTATTCTAACATGAAAACCACATCTTTTAGCTAGATCCCCCCCCACACCCAAATAAGCCATTTACCCTCTGAGCATGCACAGTACATTTGAAATCACCTGTACCTTTTACTTGAGAGGCAGGAACTCAACCAAAGCAGCCAGTAGGAGTGTACTCATGAAATAAGTAGGTGTGTTCATGTGTTTGAAAGGTATAAAAGTTACCTGTCTACAACCAGCTGGGCTAGCTTTGGGAATTATTGCCCAGCACCCTGTTCTGCTCAGAACTGGAATAAAGCAAACACCTCAAGGGTGTGCTTAGGCTCTGCACACCAGGTAAAGAACCCAGATTTGGGGCAACACCCTCATCCTCAAAACTGAAGCCCCAGGTTTTGCTATCCAGGAGATCTTCAAAGTCTCTCATCAAAGGGCATTAAAAGCCATTTTCATTTCCTGGAAGAGAACTTCATTGAAACAAAATCCCTTTTTATTGAGGTCTCCTAGAAGCAATGGTAAGTTTAACCATTTTAAAGTCAGGCTTGTGTAAGCAAGCAGAATGCCACATTAGAAATTACTGATGTTTGCAGGCTAGAGAATTCCATGGAGTTTTAATAGTGCATGGATAATATTACAAGGATTTTTTTAGGCAGTGTACATGTGCTAAAGGATTGTCTCATGTTTTAGAGAACAAGTTTATTAGCCCTAGTTCTAAGGTTAATGTTTACATTTCAGCATGAAAACCAGTTGTCTAGTACTTGCTGGGTATTGGTCAGCTGAACCTTATTCCAAGCTTTCATCACATGTGCAGGAATCACTGGGATTCAAGAGCCATGCATTCTGTGGGAAAAACAAGCTTCTCAATAGTTCAGTCCAACAAGCAGATGCTTACCTCAACAATTCTCTCAAACATATGAGCCAAGGGCAGGAATGATATCAGAGTGTCATCAGGAGAAGGCATATATGTTTTCTGAAAGTGATAGTAAAATTAAAATTTAATTCTCTTTGATTCTCCACTTTGCCCAAGTTAAACCAAACACAAATCTAGTATCTGAACTGGAGCCCAGCCTTGACTTCAGGTTTGTTTATAATGAAGCTGCACTGTCTTTTTCATTAAAAAGATTACAGTAATGACTTCTAGCATGAGCAAACACACTGCAGAACAGGTAACCTTTTAGAGTGGAGTACAGTGACCAGATTATTACAACTTACTATTATGAATAAAAAAAAGAAACCACAGAAAGTGACATGATATACAAATATAACAAGGGGGGGTGAAAATCAAAGTAGCATGCCTCAGGCAGGTAAAAAAAATGCAGATTTCCATCTTCCATTAGGAAGTTTGCTTATCCAATTTACCAGAAGGTTGACACCAAAAGTACCTTATGTACTCCAACAGCAAGACCATTTGCTTCATTTAAAATTGATTCTACATGCAGAGTATTTGGCAAAAGTACAAGTGCATTTTAAATTATATTTGTATTTTGAAGTCTTGGCTAGCCTGCAGATGAGCCTTAGTTATCTACTGTAAACTGAAAGTTCACACTATCAGGTAACAACAGTCATGCAGCTTGCTCATCTATGCAAGTGCTTTAAATATGTGGGGGGTTAAGACATTATAGCTTCTCCCATCCTCTGGGCAAAGGTTAACCTGCACACAAAGCTGACAGAGGGCTGGCACCAATGACAAGCACTAAGCTTGTGGCAGAAGGTCATTTAGATCCACACCCAAATCTTGCTAACACTTTGCCCAAATCCAATTGTCAGGTTCCTGACCCTAACAAAGGGAACCAGTGAACACTGACTTCTGATCTAGCATGGGCAGAGGGCTGTCAGGTGACATTTTCACTTGGATCTTATTAGAAGTTAAGACCAAAGTTGTTAATTCAGTGATGGTTTTACTCCTGAGAGTATTCCTTGTGTGCAAAGGCTCTACATTAACCTTGGCAGTTTACCTCTGTGGTTTTCACAAAAGCTGAAGCATTGCTGACTATGTTTTGATGAGTGATCATAGCTCCCTTGGGGTTTCCTGAGGAAGAAACATCAGGATGCAACAGTGAAATTTAGATCCTTTAAGTTACCAAGCAGTGGTAGAACTAATCTAACAGCATTTCAATCAGTCAGTCCCTTCTTTGATATTTATTTATACCTTTCTTTTTCATTATACTAAGGCAGAGAACTTGCTAACACGCTTTCAAGAGTAGCTGGTAACATCAAAGTACTAAGTTTGTGCTGAAATCCTCAAATCTCACAAGGAGACCAAATCTTTAAGTTGTCATGTTTCTTGGATAAGCTTATCCAAAATTCAACACCTCTATGAGGATGCAGCTATCAAACCCAGACTGATTTCTGTTCTCACAGCTGCCTTCAATATGTAGCTTGTTGCTCAGCTCTTCCTTTTTGCTCCCTGGCAATGCTGGATATTAACTCACACATCAAGTGTGTGACATCTAGACAGTCCCTTTTGGTCTCACAGCAAAGGTTGCTTGGAGCCAAGGAACAAAATGTTGCATACACAGTACAAAAAAAGACTAGGGAAGAATTCAAAGTCTGATGCAGAGTCCTTATTATAATAGAAATAAATTCAGTATTATTACTAAGCCCAAAAACATAACAGCTCCACCCCTCAATACCACAACTCTGTATTGATCAGTGGGGAAAAAATAAAATCAAAAGGGAGCCTTACCATAAAGCCTCCCCAGCTACTACTGGCCAAAAAGATGCAGCAGTTAGGGAAGGGTCTTGGAAAAAAAAATAGGAGGGCTTCTGAATTAATCATATGTGGGATAATAAATTCTGCATAATTAATGAGCTGTACCTGTCGTTCCACTGGTGAAACAGATGACTGCTAGATCTTCTGGCTTTGGAGGCTAGAAAAGTTAAGTATTAGTATGGTTAATACAGCAAGGAAAAAGATTTTCCTGAAGAAAACACTCAAATAATAGTGTTACTTTTTAGCTATAGGAGATAGGGAAATTTGCTGGTTTGATCTACAGAATGCTATCCAGCTTCAGATTGTCAACTCAACTAATTTCATACTTACCATAGGCTTTTGCCTGTGTGCTCTTCCCAGTGCCTAGACAAAGGTAAGAGAGAAAAGAGACAGTTTGGACATGACCAGGGTTTGGTTTTTTTTTACTTTAGATTTACTGGACAACATCACCAAACAGCATAATATTCTATTCTTTAGTCTTTTTCTAAAATTAAAATGCCTTGACAGAGTAAGCAGCTTTAAAGGACCTTTTAAAGATGTACAGGATAATTACCATGATCTACAAATACATAAATGGTAACTAATCTAAAGCTTTTTCCAGCTAGTGGGAAAAGGTTCCTCTTCCTTCCACCTCCTCACAGTTACTCAGGGCTGACCACCAAGTATGTATGGATACCTAGGAGATCCTTTTATCAGATATAATGGTTAAAAAGAAAGATCTGAAAACTATGTTCAATATCTGTAAGCTTTGAAGTTTCAAATCAAGACTTCACTGAAATAACAGTAGCTTAAGTATTTATGCAAATTAAAGTATACCTTGTGTTAAATAGAGCTTTGGAAGCACCTTTTGAGGGCAGACAACTTCACTTTTGCCTTTACATTCCAAGTACCCAACAATGCCCCTGTGTATTCCTTTGCTAGCCCTAGACTTTCTTGGGGTAATCTGAGAGGTACAGTACACTAACTTTTAAGGAAAAAAAAAAGTATGTCCAGAAACACAATCAGCATTCCCATATCTGTGTGGAAGTGGAGCCCTTATTCACAACTTATTCACAGCCTTCTGCACAAAACAGCATCAACATGAAGTACCAGCAGCAACTCAATACTTCTCTACAACCTGTTTTGAGCCAGATCTGGTATTTACTGAATATACAGCAAAAGATCAAGGCAGTTCTTTTAATCTCCCAGAACACAACTCCAACATCTCTTCCTATTGAAGGGCCATTATTCACAGCTACTCAGCTCTAAGCAACCACAACACACAGCTATTAGGCACCAGAAAGCAAGCTGATAGAACTTGGGAGGTAGAGGAATTGGTCAAAGCACAGCTGAGTGATAAATCAAAAATCCAGAAAACAACTATTTAAAGCCAGAAATTACTAAGTCTATTCTAAGTCTAAGCTCCTAAACAGTTCAGTTACCTTTTAGGAGACTAAAATCCTGTACACCATAAAGAAAGTGACAAACTTTATTTCTAATAGTTAAATATCAAAGCTTCTAGCTTAAAGATGACATTCACTGCCTGGTATTTTTGTAATTAGAAGATCCAGTATAAAACCTCTTGAGACAAAAACTGCAGTTCAATTCAAGGAAAAAAGTATACAAGCTTGCAGCTGGGAAATCACTTTTGAAGTGTAACCTAACTCTTATGCCAATGAGCTATGTAAGTCACTCTGCACCATGTTTTAATCCCCACTTCAACCTGGCAGTGTCACCAAGGCAGAGTTAGCTATGACAGTTCATCTTCTTTCCACAGATACTGGCATTTTTGTATCTTAACCAGAAGGTGGCCCTGTTATCATTGCAGTTAAGTCTGCTGTGAAAACATTTCAGTGAAATTAAGTATTTGACACCAGTGACTGACACCTGCACAAGTCCTAGTGAGCCAAGCCTCCACCAGAACTCCAGCTGGAATAAGGCTAAACCTGTTTTCATATCAAAGATTTACTTTATGAAACTTGAGCCTGGAACAGTTCTCTGAATAAGGAGTGAGGTTATGAAATAAAATTGCATAAGACATCCATGCAGACAACACTAAAGCAAACCCAGGACTTCACTTTGTTGAATGGTTTCTGCTTCCACAGGCTGGAAGAGTCATTCCCCTGTATTACCATAAACTCACTCTGGAGCAGTTTGCTACCAATTTCCTCCTCCCCAAGAAAACTTTGTGTATTTTTGTACATAGGAAAATACCTTCTTTTGAAATAAGTATTCTGAAGTATTAGTCACAGCACATAATTATGTTACTGCTTCACATGGGCAAGACTTGACATCCAGATCTGATGCTCAGCCCAGACAACATTGACAAGCTTTTGTCCTGTCACATTGCTATCCACATTTTGATACTTTGAGTATTGGGAAATACTAAGAGCAAGTTGGCTTTACTTCTCAAAATATTGTGTAAACATCAAAACAAGTTCAGTATTTTGAAGCTAATCCACCACCACTTTTGTTCATAGGCAAAACAAGACAGACAGATACCTCCCTCCCTAAGGAAATGCAACGAAAGCAGCAAAGCAGGTTGAGCGTGCTTACCTCTATTTCCCTCATGCTAAAGATTTCCACCCCACACTTTTTGCCACGTTCCACAAGATCTGTGCCAAAAGACTCCATGATGACAATGGTGTTGAGGATTGGAGTTTCCCCCTTCTCCACACTGGTGAGCAGAAGTTTGGCCTTGTCAGGTTTGTCACAGAAAACCAACGACAAGTCAGCTGATGGAAGAGAATGGCATCATCAACACAACGAGCTGAGGGGAGGCTGCTTCTACACCCACAGCAGAAGGCAGCACCAGAAAACTCTCCTGAAGAGGGCTGGTTCTGCCTTGACAGCAAGTGTCCTACCTTTGTTGACAATGTAGGCAATGGCCTCAGTCCCCAGGGTGTCGTAGAGAGGCACCACCACCATGGAGTAGGCGTAGCAGCCCTGCTCAATGATGACCCACTGCACAGAAACAGGACATCCAACTCACTGGGGGTTTGCTTAGAGCACACCTCCAAGAGAGGCTCAAGATGAGTCTAACAAGCAAGCTAATAAAACAGCTCCATGTGGCAAGTCTTTCTAAAAAGACAAGTTTGCATTATTTGTTTACTTTGAAGACCTACCAATGTTTTACCTGTGGAAGAAAAAACAAATAAGGAGCCACAGTAAAAAAATCCCATCCACTAAAATTCAACTCTGTCCCTAAGTAATTTTCAGTACTTTTGAAAACCAGCCAACATTGTTTCCTTAGTTTACTTATTAACAGAAGCAGACTAAGGAAGAGGCACAGTACAGTGCTTTTCTTGGTTTTAGGCTAGCAAGGTAGCCAAAGCCTCTAATATTCTCTATTTACCACAGTACATGAAGGTCTTGCTCACATTTTAACACACATTGAATTTATATACACACAGTATTCTTACCTGTGTATTATCTGGGTCTCATCTGACAACCAGGCATGCAACACAGATAAGCTCCCATGCCTCTGAAAGCCAGCCCAGAAGATTTCCCAGCATTTCTCAAGACTAACCATTCTTTTTTGAAGGAATCTAACCTGGAAACTTCTATAAGAAATGCAATTGGTTCTATTCAAGCTGCAATAAGATAGATTTTCCTGCTAACAAGTGCAGCACTCCAGCATAATTGATACTGCAGCCCTGTTTTTAGTGATGCAAACTGCCAAGGCTTTACAGGAAGCCTGGCTTCATCTGAAGCACCATCAAGAGAGCAGTGCAATTCTTTTTCCAGATGGTAGCTGTTGGGCACAGTTTGTAAGCAGCTAGCTACACCAATTACAGGGTAGCATGCAACTCCTCAAATAGCAGCCTGTGCACACTAGAAGTCTTAACTATAGCTTTTCAGTTTTTTTCTCATTGAGGACTAGCAAAAATTCTCAGGGTATCCTTAGTCTGTTGCAGTTACAGGAACAAAATATCAAGCATCTTTAAGTTTTCAAGCCTTACAATTCAACAAGGATTGCTTTAACAAGGGTGCTTGTGCTTCCCCAGCCCCAAACTGTCACACTTTACAGTGTTTTTGCAGGGCACTAGCCAGTGACCTGACCCTTGTATGATGGATGACAAGTTCAAACATCACTCAGCTGGTTATTCCATATAACATCTAATATAAAGGCTGTTTAAAAGGTTGCTAAATCTCAGTTTTGCAAACTGTTTATTAGTGGCAGGTTCCCTAAAGTAAGTTCCCTACTGATTGAAACAGTCTTAAACACAGGGTTTTTCTGAAAGCATTTACACAATAGACAGGTTGTACACCTCTAGTCCAAAAACACTTCTTGTAAGTCTATTAACAGGCCAGCAGCTAACAGATAATCAGACTTCAATAAACATTACACACCTTGCTAAGCCTGAACAGGCACACCTACAGCAGCTGGATTGAAAATCTTTTATTTAATTTTTTTCTTTATTAAATTTTCTGGGCCACCAAGAGACTTCAATTTCAGCTTTTAGAGTACTCATCTACAAGTACCCAACCTTGACACTTGTGTTCTCCAAGTCCAAGCACCTAGTGCTGAGCACATTTTCTGACATGGCTCTGATCTATGAAGGGACACTGTGTATTTCACTCTTCTGTTTTCTCAATCCAAAACACTTCCTTACTTGCTCAAGAGATCATCTGGTTTTTTACTCAAAGAGAAAGGCATATTTTTATTTTTAAATGCCAATTTATTGGTTTGGGCTGTTTTTTTTTAGTGAATATTGAAGTAACATACTGGGATTTTCCCCATTAGGGAATTTCCCCAGCAGCTGTTCCCTGAACTGACAAATGTGAATCACTTCACACAAAAAACTTCACAATCTTGTCTGAATTAGTGATTATGTTGGGGATGTCAACACCCATCCAGCAGTTTTCAGCAGGGAAAATCCCAAATTTTCAATTGCTGGCTTATAAAACTCTTTCCAGTTCATTCCTGAGCCAACTCAAAGTCTGTTGGAGTGATGCAACTCAAGCACATCTTATCCCTGTGGACTAAGTGACCATGCTACTGTGAACTCCTCCACAGAAATCCACTGACCCAGCAGTCAGACTTTGCACCCAAAGGACAAAACCAGGACCCTTCAAACTGGCACCATACTGGCATCTAGCTCCTTTTTTTACTTCATGTAATAAGCAGAGAAGACAACCTCCCTGTTGGGAGACAGCCCAGACTTTATTGCAGATATATGATTGTAGCTCTTAGAGCCAGAATCCCAACACAAAAACCCAAGCAGCAAGCTTGCAGATTAAAGGGTCTGGAAAAAAAGAAAAAAGTGGGTTTTTTTGTACAAAACCTGTCCAAGGCTAGAGTTAGGTTTTGTGGTAGGGGCTGGGAGAGGAGGAAGGGGATCAGTCATTTGTCACACAGCTTGCATTTTAATAGCAGGGAAGACTCAGTGACAACCTGAAGGGAGGAGATCCAACAGCAAATGTTGTCCAGCACAACCAAGACACTGATACAACTTCTAAGACCATCCACACTCTAGATGGCTCTAGGCAATGGCATCCAGCCTGGGAGAGTTTATCAAGAGGGACAGCACATTTCTGACAAAAGAACCAGTCTGCTGTCTTGGTTCAGGTTTGAATTGAACTAGTTGACTGCAGCAAGTACCAGCTCAAGCTACTAAGCACATAAACATAGGTTAGAGAAATTCAGTCTTATTAAAAAATATTTAACAAGCAGGTCAAGAGAATATTAACTGAATATTCATATTATTAGCACTATCAATCTAGAACCAAATCAGGGTAAAAATGCTAATCAATCTATCCCCACAGTCACCTTGGGTTCATAACATTGTTTTGCTTTGTCAGGTATGTAATTTGTCTGTTCCCTTTAATAAACTGCAATTAATTTCCAGTTTTTGCCTTCATCAGCAATTCTCCCTCCCAGAATCTTTGTGCCCAAGGCCTCTGTCATAAATAGAGGTGTCACCTTTAGCCATCTTCTCCTTGTCCAAATATTTAATCACTAATTTTTTTCTTTGGCTTTTAAACACCTCATTGAGTCTTCCAATCTCTTTCAGTTACCTTGTACTCCAATGACACTGAGACAAAGCACATGGTCATTACATTCACTAAGCACTGCATTAGCCTCCTATTAAACAGGCAATATACAAATTAATTAGTTGAGCTCTTCTGGACTCCCCAGTTCTTTTCCTGCCCTCCAACCTTCTGCATTCAGCTCTGGGAACAAAGACATTCTAAGACACCAAGAGTAGTGTCAATTAGCAGTCTTGGTTCTTAGCTGCAGATGCCATGTCTAGGGCTTGTGGGTCAGCCTCTGATGTCAGCCTTCAGCCTTCTAGCAAATGGACTCTTGGGAGGGAATCTCAGCACACTGCCAAAAGCCACAGATACATGAAAGGTCCACTTCAATAACTAGACCAGCAATATAGAAATTCAATGGCATTACCTCAGGCCTGTTTTGGGAAAAGATTCCTATGTACTGAATGTGAGATGGTTTGAAGCCTCGGTGGAGTAATGCAGAGCCCACACACTCAGCTCTGTCCAAAACCTGGAGGGGCAAAGAAAAGAAATAAATGGAGACCAAGCTAACCCATACACACCCCTCCATGTTGTTTTACCTTAAGTCTTATAAAAAGAAGGCAAATCACTGGTATGAAGCAGACTGAAGTTTTCTAGGCTATTCTGGATGCCCTCTGACTGATAACCTAAGCACTGAAGCACCCTTACACTGCACTGACTGCAGATCCTACACTCAATATGCAGCAGAGATACTTAACAGACTTAAAAGCATTAAGTGTTAAGTTCAAATGTTATGCTCACAGAGCTGCAACAAAACCAGCCTCTTGTGTATTAAACCCCAGAAGTGACCCTGGAATGAATCCACATTTCTGCTTAATCACAAGCACTACTTATGCCACCCTTCTGCTTCATTTGGTGCCTGAGGGAACAGCATTTCTCCCTTCTAGAACTGGAGAATAAAGGAGACAAAACTCAATTAGTTCTATAAGCAAGGCTTAGGAAGGCAATTTCCTAATTTTTTTCTGACCTGAATCTGTGTCAGTCACACAACCCCAACTGCAAAGCCTTGTTAAGGGGGCACCTAACAAGTACCCAGCAGAATCACTTGGAAAGATTGAGGCCTGTTACATCCAAGAGGTGGATAATGACCTCAACAGCATGCAACAGGCAAGGTTTATGCAAATTTGAAGACAATAACTGCTTAAATCAGGAATGACCTAGAAGTACACAGCTATTATTTGCATAAAGATATTTTTAGCAACCATGAAGGAGCATGCTACTAGTTATGAACCTATTAACACCCTTCACAGCCAGCACACAGCACTTGGAGACACTGTCAAGAAGCCCAAGTAACATCTGCAGATAGGACTTCTTTCCTAGTGTAAAATGAGCCTTATAAGCAAGCACCTGAAGTAGGAGTCTGTGTCCCTGAATAGAACTTCAAAGCTGCAGTTTGAGTCCTAAACAATTGAGCAAGGAGATGCTAAAAGTTGTCACAAAAAATCCTCTAAAATACAACCATTAATAAAACAAAGTCAATGCAGGAGATGCTCTTCTCCTGCTTGCATGTATTTGAGGCTGTTCCTTTAAAATACTCTGATAGGAAATAGAACCTTTCTGCAATATTCTGCCACTACTTTAAAACATCTATAAATAATTAACATTTGTTATATCACATTACTGGATGTTTAACAATGGTCTCAGCAAACAAAAGCAGGTCTAGCACTGAGACTACTTACCTCTTTATAGGACATCCACTCATATGGCTGGTTTGGTTTTCTAAAGCCTAGACATGGTCCATTATCTAGAACAAAAAACAAATAAATAAAAAGTTACTCAAAATTTAACCCCTGACTCCTCTGTCCTTACTCCACACTAACTACAGTGTTAAGCCCCTAGATTCTTTGCAGACACCAGAAGATGCCTTTTTTTCTTCAGAGAAGCAGGAGGGAGGGAAGCTGAGGAAGGACAGAGGTTTAGGTTAAAGAACAGCACTGACTTATTCACACAACTCTGCTTCATGAGGTCACAGTTAAATTTCTGTTGAAGAAAGTTCACTTCTAACACATTTATGACACCACTAGGTAGACATCCCCTATCCCCAACTGCTCCTCAAAGGAACCAACCTTTAATTCTTGGCAATCTTAAAAAAAACCCTTTTAGTTTGAACTTACTTGATACTTGCACACCCCTCTGGAAGATATCATAAACTGTTTTCACATCATCATAGTAGAAAATCAAGAGCTCATCACTGGTTAGAAGCGAGGACCTTCGAGCGTACTCACCACCCTAAGAAAGCAAAGTCAAGGTTAGAACACTTGGTGTCAAGAATTAAATTTCATGAAAGACTAAAAAAAACCAACCATCTCCTACATTAAGTCCTGTCGTGAGCCTTGGCAAATTCAGAATTTCAGGGTTGTGAGGGTTTTGTTGCACAATCAGGTGAGAGCTCTGCAGGGTTTCCCAGAACATCAGTCACATTGCTGCCTGCCTTACTAAAACCTGCCCCAGTGCAATTCCTCAGCCACCTGTGAGAGCCCAGAGCAAACCAGAATGACAAGATGCCCTTTGACACTCCTTACTAGGCACAGGATTTCTCTTCAGTGTTTTACTGTTGCAATGTGCATAATTCCCTAAAGCTTTCTAAATCACTCCAGGCTCAGAGCTCTCAAGACACAATATTAAGGCTGAGATCCTAATCTACTTTTCTAATTAAGATTACAAAGCATAATCACACTTCAAACTGTGCTTTCAAAGCCTAAATTGTTGTAAGGGTGGTCAGCACCACCCTAAATGTTTTCATAAACCACTACCAGATAAAAATTGAGTCCTTTAATCCAATTTAAAAGTTCCACCTCTCAATGTTTTCTCCTGATCCAAGTGCTGCCAAGACAATACCACCTTGAGAATTAAAATCACTTTTTCAGCAGCCAATACCTGAGTTCAATGGTTCAGTTTTAACCTAGCCTTTTTTACTGACTGATTCAAGCTCATTTTTTATCATTGGGGTTTCACAAACTGCAGTTATAAAAGTGCTATTGGGAAATATTTAATTAGTCCTATGAAAACAGTCAACTCCAAGCAGTCTCAGCAAGAAGAGCCTTGCTGGTTTAAGAGGGTCTTGGGTAAACACTGCATAAGGGTCTCTTACAGTGGTTGCAGTCAACTGCTGTTTCTTTCAAAGTAAAATCTGGACTTATTAACTCTGTGCCTGCATTTTGCCATTATCCACAATGTCAAAAGCCTGTTCACATGCAATCACAGGCTCTTCTTGGCCACTTATTTCCTCTTTTCAAAGTATCCTGGAAGACCAGAAAGCATCTGTTCATGCACAAGCTACATAAACACAGGTTATCTGCAGATGTCATGTTGCCCATATCCACAGAGCAGCCAGCACATGAAAGGCCCATAAGAGGAAAAAAAATGAACACTCTAACAAGTCTAACTTGTTTGAGCAAAACACTGTGTAATGCAGGGCCTGCCACTCCTTGCACAGCAAGTCAAAATGTACAGTGAACATGACCCAGAACAAGTTAATGACTGGCTTACCTCAAATTCATAACATCAGAAAAACACAGAAATCAAGAGCACACTTTAATGCAGACCAACATCTACACTGGATGAAATGAACAGATCACTAGTACATGTCTCCCTGCCTGGGGGAAAAAAAAGCAAGACTTGCTTTATTACACTGGTTTCACTGATCTCAGGTAACCAAGGTCAGCTTCTAGATTTTTTTTTCCACAAATTTAGCACCTCTGGAGCTAACCTGAAGATCAATCACAGTGTGGTTTGTAACCCCATTCATAGGTAGTAACAAGAAGCAGAATCAGCACCATGTTTAATGTTCCACAGTTCTTGCTTCAGGTGAAATATCCCAAGTCACTCCTCAGCAACAGCCAAGAAACATTTGGTTTTCTCCTCATCTGAGCTACTACTGTTTTGTTTACACACCCTGTTACTCAGCACCACAAAAGTTTATGCAGGGCCTGAGGCAATAAGCAAATTTTAGACAGATTTCAGGCACTGCTTAGAAACAAGACTGACTCCACCATCCTCCTGAAAAAAACAAACTGCTGAAAAGATGCACTGAGTTCTCATGGGCTTTCAGTAAAGGAAGCATAACAAGCTTGTAGTTCTACTTTATTCTTCCCAAAATGAAGAGAAATTAACTGAATATCCAACAGCCCTAGAATAAGAGTTTTGCTGAAAACCACCCAGCTCCTTGGGTGAAGAATCATGAGAATCAATATTATTTTTCTGAGATGCAGTGAAATACAGCTGGATATGCTGAACATCAAACTGAGAGCATGAGATAAAGTCTAACTGAACTAATCTACTAGGAAATATTACAATATTGGTCTACATTTTGCTTTAGAGTAGCAAGAATTCTATTTTAAGAGCCTGTCTAAAGGGGCCTTCTCCAGAATATTTGTGCAGCAGTATTAGAGAAAGTTCTGTTCCCAAGGTTTTCTAGAAATCACTGGTGATTACAACCACCAAGCAACTCAATCTCAGGACTGGAATGTTTGCCTGACTCCACACATGATTTGAATGGAATCTAACAGATCTGTGCAGTACAAAAGTAAGCACTCTGAAGGGTTGTCAGTTTTACTAGAGTGCTCTTAAGGAGCCAGGCAATTGAGATTTATTAATGGCAATTGAGATTTATTAATTAATCAGCCTCTGGCTGATTACTCACCTAAGGAAGCCCCTGCAGAAACTGCCCCATTGCACAGCAAGTGCTGGACAGAAAATGAACCCAAACTCTTGCTATTAGAAAACACTGACATGATGGTTTATTTCTCTTCTCCTTCCCTGTGCTTTAGCAGAACTTGAGCCAAATAGGAGCATTTGGGTTTTTAAAGCAAGATTTAATAAATCTGACTGCCTTATACCTGCATTCAAATCAACAGCCAAACTTGTTCAGCTATCAGTCACTAGTGGAAAGAGCAGTCTGTAAGCAGACATTCAGATGTGCCTCCAACCAGGCATTAAGTGTGCACAAGTATGCAAAACACAGTGCCCATGCCCTGTTTCTGCCATTACTGTGGCACTGCAATTCTTAATATAGTGCATGACTGAGTACAGCATGAACCTCAGCAATGCAGCCTCACCAGGCACTTCATTTAGAGTTATCCTTCATTCATCTTGCCTCCCCTCCTGCAGAAAAAGGATCCAAGTGGATCCTGAAAGATTTGCACCTATACCTTTGAGAATTTCAACTTCAGGTAAATCCCTGGCCTCTGACAAAGTTAAGTCCTATATAAAAATTAAGCATATTTATAGTTCAAAAGTGTTAAGATTAAAGAACAGGTCACTAGCTATTAACATAGTAAAGAACTGCCTTCTGCCATGTCTTTTTTTGGAGCACATTGCCTGCTCTCTAGACCACAATATTGTATTGTTTAGCCAGCAAAAATTATTACTATTTGAGACCAGTATTTGGCAATTTTCTTCTGTGGAAGAGAATCCACCTTACTCTGTTCTCATACACATGTTAAATGAAATTCTAAGCTAAGTGTAGTGAGAAACTGAATCCCAACTGTTATAAAAGTACCTATTCTAACAGCTATGGAAACTTGGTGCATAACTTCCATTCCATTTGACAGTTTGGTACAGTTACAACATCACATCAAGGGCTTTACCTGAACTGTCAAACAAAACTGGATAGATCTTGCTCATTTCATCAAATTTTTAAAGTTTGAGCTCTTCCCACCAAGAGAAGCACAACTGATTTTCCTTTAAGTTTCAGTGCTGTTCAGTCTTCCTATTAAATGTATTTTCTGAAGAAGCAACATAAAATGCTGTTATACCTACTTTGCTCTGATCAGAGCTGATGTTAATTAATACTATGTGGATCAATAATGCATGAAGTAGTTTAGTGAAGTCTCATACTACCAAGCAATCATTTCATGACAGAATCCAGCAGTGATAAGCAGTTTAACTTTAAAAGGTAAATGGCAGCAAACAGACTGCTGTCAAAAGCCTCAAGCAAACAAGCATTTCAGTGGCTTTATGGCCTCTTAAGAGCCACTGTTTCACCATCTTCCCATGCAAAGCCCCCCCAAATCTGCTGAAGCCTCTACTGACTAGTGAGGCCCTCCACAGTTGGAAAGCTTTCACTGCTAGGTTATTCCAGCCACCAAAACATACTGCTATAAGACTCTTCTACACACTAAGTGGTTGCTCTCAGGACTGGGAAATTCCTTCCTTGCTATTGCTTACTTCTCACCAGGAAAAGATCTAATCTCTGGATCCTTACACATGTTCCTTGAAAAGAGGTATTTGATAGTTAAAAATGCTTTGGCAATGGGATCTTTCCCCTTTGTGCACTTCTAATAGCAGACCTTTACTTGCTCTAGTAACATGACATGTCAGTAAGCTTACTGTATAGCATAATGGGAAAAAGTTTAGGGAATAAATGGTACCTGAACATTTGAAAGGAAGCACCAACTATTGCTCCATTCTTCCAGCTCATTAAACATTGCAAAGAAAGTGCTCAATTTGAAGCTTTGAAGGAGTTTGCTTTACTAAATTCTGTGAAAGTTTACCAACTGTAAATTTCAAACTGCTCAGCCACCTTTGCCTATATCACCTTGTAATCACATCTGTTAAATGCAACAAAAAGTAATGTTACTTGCATTTGACACATGGCAACTAGATGCAGTCTATCCATACCACAGGACGTGCTGTAAAGGGAGCCTTCAGTTGCAGGCATATATAAAAAGATCTATAGTGGTAATTTCTGACTATCAAAAGTAATAAAAGAAGCTGTCAGATACTGTATCTCCTGTGATGATTTCAACCTCTCAAAGCTGTCTCCTTCCTTCAAAAGCAGAAAGCACTTAGTCTACCTTGAAGTACAAAGGCACTCCTCAAAAAAAAAAAAAATACTCTTCAGTAAAACCTTCACTGTAGCAAAGAGGGGAACAACAACTGCTTCTCAGGAAACCCCCACCAGGTAAGCAGTTTTTCACAGTTATTTCTAAGCAACAGTTCCTCCCAGGCAGACCATTTCTCTATTTAACTTTACTATTAAAAGCCACCACTTAACAGCAACATTGTCTGCCTCTCAAAAACATAAGCTAAGCTAGCATATCCAGAGTTCAGCAGGCTGTTGCTTTAATTTCAAAGTACTTTCTGGCTGACATCTCTTGGCAGGACTAATGGATATTTCCACAGATCATCTGAGGACAGTCAGTATACCATTTTCATGCTTGCAGCCCTATATAAAGTCTCACCTCTCAGCTATTATAAGCTAAATATTATAACAAAACTATTAGCTTAATCAGTATACATCAGCATATACTGGCCAAGACCTAATTTAATAAGTCATCACCTAAACATGTGGCTGGGACACTTCATGTACAACATGCACAAGTTTCAGATCAGAAGCTCCCTTCTGATGGGATGTTAAGGTGCTGGAGCGAGTTCAGAGAAGGGCAACGAAGCTGGTGAAGGGTCTGGAGAGTTTCTCCTGTGAGGAAAGGCTGAGGGAGCTGGGATTGTTTAGTCTGGAGAAGA
>JAOEGS010001121.1:0-13744 GCA_025447755.1 Corythornis vintsioides | reverse complement strand
GCACAGGCTGCCCAGGGAGGTGGTTGAGGCCCCATCCCTGGAGCTATTGCAGGGGAGGTTGGCCAAGGCTCTGAGCAACCTGGGCTAGTTGAGGGTGTCCCACTGCACTAGATGCCCTTGGTTAGGGCTGGAAGCAACCTCCAGCAGCGCTTACCTCGACCTCCACAGACTGCATGGCCAGGTCGCAGGGCGGTTTGAGCGCCTTGGGCCTGGTTGCATACCAGTATGTGGTGAGGGCAGCGAAGGCTCCGAAGCCCATCAGCGTGTTGGTGGGCAGGGTGCGCACGTACTGCCGGACGTCCCCCAGCTCCGGCACCCGCAGGTGTCTGAACAGCTCGTGCGCCTGCATCGCCGCTCGCGCCGGGGGTCCTGACGCTGCAACCTGTTGGCACGAAGGGAGGAGACACACTGAGATGAAATCCCCTTCCAATCCGCCGCTGCTGTGTCAGAGAGACGGCTGCTCTGCCCCGCCGGCTGCCCGCTATCAAAATAATTGTCTTTGCCCTCAGACTTCAGTGAGCAAGCAGTTAGTGATTCATGCTCTAGAAAAACAGGTGGGGGTGACAGCAGGCACTTTCTTCAGTTTTAATATTGCTTTGGCACTGCATTTGAACAAAACTTTGGCCTTTTTTTTTCTGAAGGCTAGCATGTCACAAATGCTTAGAGGAGCTGTGCTTTTTAAGAGTGTTTAAACAGTGTCAGAGGGAAGGGTCTGGGAAAGGGAGGGCAGGGCTATAAACTGTTAATTTGCCTGATTAACATGAGAGCATCCTAATCCCACGGTAGCAAAGCAGGACCAGGATTTTTTATCTCTTAAATAAACTTTCTCTTTTATCCTTTCCCTTCACTCATGCACAGAAAGCTCACTCCAGCAAGCTGCCTTCAGAGCCGCTGCCCTCCCACATCTCTACACTAGCAAGCTTCCTATTTGTCCCAGCACTGCTTCTCCGGCCACAAGGCAGCAGGCAGCCCAGGATCAGGCACAGGAAGCACATTTGGTTTGTCACGTTCGCACAGAAGGTCGGGCTGAAAGGGGAGGCTGCTCCCTGACACGGATATTCCGCTGCCAGAACCAGCTGCGGGGAAAAAGGGACAGCAGCCGGCTCAGCTGGTGCCCTCCTCCACAGCCAAGGTCTCCCAGGACGTTTGTCACATGCCAAACCCACCAGCTCCTGCCCAGTAGGTGAGAGGTAAGCAGCAGACCACCAGGCTGCCCGGGGCCAATGGCAGTCCACCCCCGTGTCACCCCACTGCCCTGCCCACCCAGCAGCACCCACCGGTGCCCGGCACCCGCTCAGCTGCCCAGTGACAGCTGGGGGGGGGGGGCAGGGGCAGCAGCACTTTGCTGCTCGCCTGAAGAGCAAAGATGTATTGACTCAGATCATTTACATCCAGCCATTTCCTACAGGCAGTAAAATTCAACAAAGGACCTAAAGAAGGCTGAAGTATGAGTTTTAATAGCTAAACCATACGGTGTAACCACGCACAGCTGCAGGACAGAAGTGAGAGACACCAACATCCAAACAGGCACAATTACAGGCTTATAAAACTTTAAAACTAACCATCCCAAGCTAAGTTTCCATATTTCTACAAGAAAACCTCTAGCCTAGTCTGCTCTGGAAATCTTTGCTGCTGCAATCAGTTCTTCAACCAAGCAACACAACAGTTGTCTAGGTCACAAAAAGTCTAACCAGTATTTGGACAGGTATTTGCTAGAGAGAAAAAAAAGCTGTAAAATTAGTTCAAAGGGCCAGTAATTTCACACTGTAAGCAGAAGGACAGGCTGAAGTAAGGTCAGGTAGAGTGGGGATGGAATCATGTTCCATCTCTGGAAGGGTCTTAGCCCACAGAGCACTCCCCAGCCTGGAGGTTCTGCCCTCTCCACTCCCCACACTCTTTGGGGGCATAGCTTCAGGGGGCAGGTTCTGCAAATATCACCTGGTGATGCAAATGCAGGGCCAGCACAGAGAGGCCTTTTGGTTATTTGCACTGTGATACACTGCATACTGTACTCAAAACCCACAACACATCAGGCTGCAGCAATGGAAAGTAGAGAACTGAATATATTAATGAAGAACCTCTTCATCTTCCCTTAGCATTAAAAAAATTACTGTCTTAATAGTTAAGATTATCATTATGTTACTTTTTATGCATCGAATCATGCTCATAAGCTTTGCAGGCATGAAAGCTGCCTCTTAAGTTTTAATGTACACAGATGATCAGTAAGAATAATGTCATTCCAACAAGAAAGTCTTGGTTTACAAGTTAATTTTGTAAGTCAGATACCACGTTAGACTAGAAGGGGCTGTAATGTCTGCAAGGGCTAGAAGCAAGCTTTGCTTTTTCCTCCTCAAGCCCCACACTAAGCACCTTTGCCTTAAACCAACAGGTACTTGCTTTCCTCTCTACATTAGTCACAAGGTGTCCTGCACACACACTGTCTGACTTCAGAATGCTATATAGTTAGCCACTCAAAAAGCTCTGGGGCCATTACAACCATCAAAAACTGAGGTGAACATTTCATTCACCTGAGTGCCACTGCAGTCAAGGAGCTGCTCTGATTTCAGCCCAGGTGAAGAGACATGCACACCATGACTTTTCCATTGCCTTGGCCAGTTGCTTGGTCAAGCAGCCTGACAAACAAAACCTTTCTTGAGCAATTAAACTGCAAGTTACCAGATAGTAATGCTATATTTTACTACTTAGGTTTCTATTGAGGGATGACATGATTACACCTGCCTCAGCACAAAAGAAAACAAGCTTAGGGCAGTTTTCCATCAGACCAAGCAATTCCTAGCTTTGACACTATCTGCTCTCACACCAACTCTCATTTTCTGTATTTAAGACAAAGCCAGATGTAACAGGGAGAATAAACTCACGTTAATATACACAACCAAACGTGCCCCATCAAGAGTGGGGGCTTTGATGTCACTCACCCTTCTCTGATCCATCTCAGCATTCACTTGGCTCATACTCCAATCACATCAGACATCGAGTCTTTACCATGACCCAGGAGAGCAGTTTAGACCATTTAGATTGAGACAAAGACCTTCCCAGAGGAGCCAGGATCTGACTTTTCAGACCTTTTCCTCAAGGACAGCCAGCCAGGTCTACTCACTCAAGCCAAGCAAGAAAAGCCATGCTGTCTTCACACTCATGCCCTGCAACTGCTTCTCATCCTGACAGGATCTGGACCACAAGGCACAGGCTCAGAAGCTCAGCCCTAGTGCAAGGCAGAACATGGCAAACGACTGAAAGCCACATCTGGAGCCCCAAAGGAGTAAGACCCAAGATAAGACAAGTATCAGGCTGTGATACTCAGGTTGCTACATGCAGAAAAAGCCTTGGAGCAGAACAGGTAACATTTTGAGGTCAAAAGCACATTTTTCTCAGTGTCAACAGTAGATCCTGGTTTGTAACTTCAGAAACAATACCAGCCAGCTATGGGAAAGTGGTTTTAACACAGCAAAAAGCTGTGGCAGACATCACTACCTGTCCTGGCTGCCTCCACAGAAACAGCAGCTCCCAGAAGCCAGCCCATGAAAGCATCCCTCAACTCATGCTGTCTGTTTGGCCAAGGAGCTCTGTACAGCCGTAGCAGAGGCAGCTCTGCTCACACACCCCCCACAGCACCCAAGACTCATTCTTTACAGCAGAGCCAGTATCTCAAGGCAAGGGCCCAAGCTGGCAGGACTGGGCTGTTCTCTGCTGCTCCTGCTCTGGGTGCACAATGGGCTATTGACAGCAGCAGCAGCCTGCCCATTGTCTGCCCATGGCCAGAGAGCAGGAGAGCAGCCCTGGCCTTCTGGGCTGCAAAGAAAACAACCCCAAGAACCAATGGCCTCTCTCCCTCATCCTAACATTTAGATGAGCAGCACACTGAGGCTGCAGTGGCAGGCCCACTGCCTGGCAGAATAAGTGGCTCTGTTACTGCTACAGCCTCTCTCAGGCAGAAAAGGCTACTGAGATAGTCTCAGCTCTCTCACTAGGAGTTTTCACTAGGCTATGCTGCAACAGGGGATCAGCAATCCATTTATCCTGACAGCTACTTGACATGGCAGTGTTCTTACCATTACAGGTTATGCTGCACAGCTTCCATAGATGTTGTTTTACTCAAGTCTTTCTCCATTCTTCCTTTGAAGTGGAAGGGCAGAATCATGTTCTAGCTCCTTTGCCAAGCATAAAAGAGGGTTCAACAAATAACTTTGGCTATTAGCAAGAGAAATCCTTTTATGTGAATAAAACACATGAACAGCTCAGAGCAAATGTATAATCTGCTTAAATTTGAATCAGTGCAGCCTGTCCCAGATATATGCTCCCACAGCCCTCTTCATGCTGGCCAGGCACTCACCTGGTTGTGCAATCACACCAAGGAGGTGATCTGGCAAACACCATTTCCCTGGGTTAGTTCCAGGACTAATTCTCAGCTGGAGCAAGTCTTGTCTGGATAACCACATAGCCCTTAGCTCCCAAAATGAAACAGAACTGCCCAGATGGGGAGAGGGATGGACTGTTACAATACTACACCTTAAGCATGCAAGGCCCCCAGGATTTTCCCCCTAGCCTTGAAACCAAGCCAACAACTTGACTGAGGTCTTGCAACCAGCTGTGACAGAGCCAAAGTGTAAGCAGCAAGAAACCCACAAGCACCCCCAAGATACAGCAAAGGAGCAGAGGCAATTGAGACCTGAAGGAGAACACTTAGTTTAAGCCTCCTATAAGATGACTACACAGCAGGATGTGTCCTGTGGAGCAGCCTGTCATGGAATATATGGCATGACAGTCTTTGCTTAGACAAAGGACTCTCCTGAACAAACCAAGTGCTGTTCAACTCTAACCACTCTGCCCTGCTCCTCCACCTGTCACCATGGTCCTCTCAAGAAACTAAATATTTCATCAACAATCACCTAGAGCATCCAAATAGGTTTCGGAGCTACAGGCCCTCTTTTGAGACTAGTAACTGACAGACTACCATGACAACAAAGTTAAAGGGGGAGGAAGTAAACTTTTATGGAGGAATCCATCCCACAGAGAAAAGGCCCTTAATACACACACACACACACACACACACAACTCCCCTTCATCAGCCCCTAGTTTGGCTCTGAGCAACCACAGGGCATCATGCAGTATTTTACCTTGCCTCTGCTGGTTCAGTTTCTCTTCCTATGGGCCAAGGCAGGGTCAGAGGGAGACAACCTACAAGCTGGACTCAGACCAGTCACTTGGGCCATGCTGATTTACTTCAGAAGCTGCAACTGAAGTTACAGCTCTTGCTGCAGCCTTTAAGAAGCACTTTATCCAATAATTGCATATCAAGGCTCTGTCCCCATCTACAAGACAAGACAGTCTTGTCCTCAGACCTTTGGCTGCAATCAAATGGAACAACACCTGGATTCCTGCCTCTTCATGATGGCCAAGAAGTAACCTGAGAGCACACCAATGAGGTCACTGGAGTTTACTCAAGTTCAGGAGCTGGAGCACATGACAAGAACCGGCTCAGTGCCTTTTGTGCACTTACAGCCCTCCAGGAGCACTTGGTAACCCTGTAAACTAAGGAAAATCAATACTTTAAAACCTTTGGGATGGGGATCCATTGAAGTTTTTTGATCCATGCCTATACAGTGTCACTAGACAGTCTTATCAGTTTCACAGAATCATTCAGGTTGGAAAAGACCCTTGGGATCATCATTTCTCACCTTTAAAGGCCACAGAAGATACTTAGATACCAAGTTTTCATCCTGAATTACTGTCCATTAGAATTTATTCCCTACCTCTTTGATTTGCAAGTGCATCATGACACTCTAAATTTAACCTCAACCCAAATACCATTTCTATTCAAATCACCCTACAGAAGCCAACTGTTACAAACCAGCAGCCTTCTTGTAACACTAACAGCTTGAGATCATACCAACTTACTCATTCTACCCCTCCAAGGAAAGAGCTGTATTCAGAAAGCCCAAATGCAGCATCAAGTCAACACATGCTTCAAGTGCTCACCCCGGACTCTGCAAGAATGAGCTTCTTACTCATACTTCTGTCACCTGAAGTCTAGCAGAAGGCAACGTGGGTCAGGCACACTAAATATTGCATCACACCAGACAGTGCTGATACTCTGAAGGGCATTTGAAAAAACATAACATGGTGAGACTGGACAGAGGAATAAATATGAGAAGTAAAATGGTTTGTTAAGTGACCTCCCAACACCAGCCTAACAAAAAGTAGGAAAGCCAAGCAACCTCAGATATTAGGGTATCCCTGCATTTGTTTTGAGTCAGTGCCTGAGCATTTTCTTCAGGCTTTCCTAAGAAATTAGTCCATCCTCATTAGGCTATTAATGAGGCCCAAGTTTTCAAAGCAAGGCACATGCAGCATCAAGCTAAAAAGTCTAAGCTGTGGGTTTAAGAATAAGAATTTCTACAGGAAGCCAGCTGTCCTTCTAAAATGGGACATCATGCACTTCTGCTCTAAGGCTTAAATGGTCCAGCTACACAAACTAAAACCATTTCTCCAAGTCATTATAAAACCATGTGTCTTGTTTGCACTCAGTTTCAGACCAACTACCAGTACTAAAGATTCAAATCCTGCCACCAGGAAAGGCAGGCAGTGAGAGCAGAGGCCTGGTGTTATCAAGTGTCCTTGCTGCAGGAGCAGGCAGGACCTGCAGAAACACAAGCCCCCCAGGCTGCAGCCAAGGCTCAGCCCACTGCCTGGAAAGGTCAGTGCTGTGAGCAGCTCTGCCCTGAGCCACATGGCATTGGGGCTCCCACGCAAAGCCCTCTGCCAGTGAGCAGTCTCCCCTCTCTCTCACTTGCCAGGATTTCTGGGGAGTTACCACTAGTTAGGTTTAGATATTGAGGTATTTAACACAGCTGAACTAGTAAGGTAGCATGGCAGGGAAGCAGGATATGGCAGGCAGTCTATTCATCAGAATGCCACAAGCCAAATTTATCAAGGAACTTGTCCCCTTGGGACAGAGTCTCTCCCTCCCTCTCTGCTGCACTACCAGCCCTTTCTAGCCTACCACTTCCATTCTATTATTCAATTACTTATTGAAAACAAAAACCCCTACTACTATCCTCTAGTGCTCACATTAGTCATTGCTGGTTTTTTGGAGCAGAACAAGAGAAGAAATCTTTTCTAGTCTTCCCCACTGGAGATAACACACCCAGGACACAGAAGGTCTAACCCACTACTAGCTCACAATCAAAAAATCTCATGTGGTAATAACTTCTAGGTAGAAAAATAGCTACAGATTCTATTCAAAAACAGGAGTCTCTCTTACCCAGATAACTATTTCAAAGTCATCTTTCATTCCATTTGCAATCACTGGTTTTGTTTTTCCAAAGTCAACCTTGTACTTGCCCTTGAAGCAAAAGGTTACTGGAAGATTTGCATCTCAAGAACCAAAGACTCACTTCAAACCTCAGGCTGGCTGATCTGTAGGTGCAGAACAGCCATCTACCAAATGCACAATCTGCCTTTTAAATTCATTATAATCATGCAGTCCTCAACAGGCTAAGGCCATTTGCTCAAGACCTTGAGTTGAGTACACTACACAAACCAGCTACTCGTAATGACAAGCTTTGTGTTTTTCCTATCAGCTGTCCTCAAATGTTTATTTTCAGATTCCAACACAAGCAAGCTAGATACCCTTGGACTTTACAGAATCAGCTAATAACAGGATGGTTTCACAAGTAACTTTCTGTTTCCATGTCTGCATTATCAATACTGCTACTGCCATAAGAGAAGGATAAATATCCTTTTGTAAACTCAGTGCTTTCTGACACTCGATTCTTGATTTAAGAAAACTGATCTAAATCTCTCGAGATGCAAAAATCTCAGCTTGAGAGTTTGAAAGCATGTTCCAAAGCAGAGGCAACCAGAAACACTCCTGAAGAGGCTCAGGAGACTGCACAGTTCCCTGTAAAGCAACATGGAGTGAAAAAATACAATCTGTATTTGACCACATGGAATAGCTCTGTGGTCAAATACAGATATAGAACCACGGGGTTGCAACAGCACTGTCTTTACTTGGCATTCTTTACTATCACAGGACCTGGCCATCCCATCTCTAACTCTAACCCATGCAAGGAGGATGTTTAGATTGCTTCACAGGTCTAAGAGGGTGTCAGTACTGCCCCAGACAGCTCACAGACGTGCCCTTCAGAAATACAGAAGGCCTCAAGTGTTGCAATTCCTGCTCGACAGGAACGAGAAACACACGCACCCTGGAACAAAAGCATCCTGTAGCCACGCTCAATCCCTGCGCTGGAGCACTGCGAGTCCTACCTAGCAGCAGCGAGGAGGCCTGCAATGTCAAAGCCACTCAACCTTCCATTTTACACCGGCACGCTGTTCCCACACACGCCGAGAATTTCAAACACACGCTGCGCCCACGCCCGCAACAACGACCGCCCGGCAAGCAAACCTTAAAGCCCTCGGGTTAACGGGCAGCACCGCCCGGCCCGGGGCTACCTGCGCGGCGCTGGGGGTCGCTCCCCGCCTCCTTTATCCCGGGCCGGGCCGGGCCGAGGGAACAATGCCCTGCCCGCCCGAGCCGCCGCAGCGCCGGGGAAGGCCGGAGGCAGCGGGCTGCGCTTTCCTGGAGCCTTCTGTGACACAGAGCGGCGCAGCGGGCTGCGGGGAACGCCGATCGCGCCGCGGGCTGCAAAGGAGCGCCCCGCGGCACCCCAAAGGCAGCCCGGGGGATCCCAGCAGCCGCCCTTCGGCGCCAGCCGCCCGCTCGCGGTCCCGCAGGTGACAGCGGCGCCAGCCCCGCGGCGAAGGGCCGGGCGGCAGCAGCTCCGGCAGGGCCCAGCAAAGCCCACCCGCCACGGCGGCGGCCGGGCAGGGGAACGGCGGCCACGGCCCCGCCAGCCCCCCCCGGCCCTGCCCGCCGCGGCCACGGCCTCGTCCCTCACCCCCGGGCAGCGGCGCCCTCAAGCCCCGCTCACCTCCTTGCGGCGGCAACAACGACCACGACCGTAACGCGGCGGCCCCGGCGCCGCCCTATTTAAGCGGAGCTCGGCGGGAGCGGCGTGTGCGTGTTGCCGAGCCCGCCTCCTCCGCCCGCCCGCCCCGCCCGCCGGCGCTACGGCCCGGCCCGGCCCCGCTGCTGCCGCCGCGCCCCCCGCCCCGCCCCGGCCCGGCCCCTGCTCCTGCTGCTGCCCCTGCTCCTGCCCCTGCTTCTCCTGGAGGCCGCCCGGAGCCACCCTCACAGAGCCCGGGGTGTCCCGGTTCGTGTCGGCGCGGTTCGTGCAGAGCCCCGCTGAGGGCTGCGGAACAAGGCGCAGGGAAAGCCCGGGGACGCGAGAGGAGCGTGAACGCTGCAGAGCGCCTCGCTTTGCACCTTGCGAATCTGCTATGACGGCTTGCAAAGGAAGGGCTGGGTTTTTTTTTTCTTACGGCTTGGCAAAAGCCATCTGTGGCCAGTATGAGCAGGTTAAAAGCGCGCATGAAAGGATGGAAGCGCTGGAAGAGGATGGTGACCCGGTTGCAATCCCGGGAGCCCTCTGCTCGCCGCTGCCGGGCTGGGGGTGAGCAGGGCAGGGATCCGCGGCAGTCCTGGTGCAGCCGAGGCAGCTGGGGCCGTGGCAGCGACCTCTGACAGTTCCCTTCACTGCCTTCGCCACGGCCGTGTGCTTCATCAGCCCTGCCAGCCGTCAATCAGCAACCCGCAGCGTTGCACAAGCCGCGTGGCCATCGTTGTCCCGTGTGTCATGGGTGTTATTTGTGGTGTTTTGTGTATGTCAGTCAAGACTATGCGCGTTCATATATATATATATATATATATATACAATATTTTGTAAATTACTGGGGGTGCCTTTGTTTTCAATAAAGGCAACCACAGCTTCCTGATGCTTCAGCGGGCGCTGGAGTGCACCAGGCACCACACTCCTGCAGAGGGGAGTTGGTGACAAAGAACGAGCCTGTTTTCACTTTACAGAACAGAGGAGAAGGGCTTTTCTGAAGCTGCTGATAGTCTCCACTTAACTGCACTTGGGTTCACACCGTGGAGTGGCTCAGAAAAGCAAAATAAATTCCTTTCTTGGGAAAGTTAGTGGAAGCACATAACCCAGCAGTGCATCTGAGTGAGTGCAGCTGCTGCTGAGTATGGAGACCACAGCACCAGCCAAGCTGGACCAATGGAAGCCCCAGAGCACAGGCAGCAGGGGCATCAGCTGCTCTGCCACAGCTGGGCTGTGCCACAGCTGGGCTCTGCTGCTTTCTTCCCATTGCACCACGCTTGGTGCTCACGTAGACACAGCCAGGTGCTGCCGAGTGGTTCTCACATGACATCCTGGGTTTTGGATGAAGGAATCGAGGGATGTGGAAATCACACCATCTCAGACACTGGTGACTTCATGTTTTGTCCCAAATGCACCTATGTTCCGCCTGCCAAGCAGCACAGCTCATTATGATTTTCTCTGTTACACTAATCAAGCCTTCACTGGCACATTTTTCTCCACCTCTGGGTTTCTAAAGGCCATAAAGCACACGTTACATCCCTGTCTCAGAGGAACTGCAGTGAACCCATTTTCTGTCTCTCAATGGAAAGACAATTTCTCCAAAGTCTCTCTCTCATCCATGCCTTTCCATGGATCCTGTCACAACATCAAATTGCAAAAGCTCCCAAATCCTTACACAATATTGAAATAAGAATCTCACTAATGCCAGGTATCACCTCTGCTTCTTGACATCAGATTATGTACCCAGGGACTATGTTACAATTTGAAATTGGCTTTTTCCAGCTGCTCAGAAGAGAAAGGCACCAAGACTCAAACTGTAGAAAAACCTATATAGACAAGAGGGAAGTAGAAGTTGTATGCAAACAAAATCTACAATGCCAATATTGGGCTGTTGAACACATGAGAGCTGAGGAAACTGGATCCTGTGGATCACCATGGGCTAGGACCCTTTTAAATACTCATTTTTAATTATAACTGAGATGTCACCAACTCTTTTTATATGTGTGTGTGGCATACAGGCTGTAAAGTAATCTCACTAGAGAATCAGCTCTCATCAAGTACATCAGGTAGACCAAAGAGTAAACAGAGATCCAAAAGGAGATTCTGTCTTTCTTATTTAGAGAATTCCATGGATGCCCATCTGTGCCCACAGCCTCTTGTTATTTCACTGGGCACTGTTGAAAAGAATCTGCCTGCAACTTCTCCCCTAATAGGTTGTTGTGTTTTTTGTTGCTTTTTTTTAATACAGGAGGGATTTTCCAGTTCTGCCTTCCACTTTCTGTTAATCCCACTGTTTATCAAATATTTCTCCTTCTTCTGCCCCTGACTGTTGAAAATAAATGTGTAGCTTATGACTTGGGATCCTGATGCCCAGCAGTTGTACAGAGTCCCCACTTATTTCACACTCAGCACACAGGAATTGCCCTTCCCACAGCACTGGGGTGTCAGTTGGAGCCCCAGAAGATATCAGAGACAGTCCTATGGAAACAGTATTCTGTCCAGTACAAGAAGACAGCCTGGCTGTAACTGCCCCAGCTTGTTCATGTCAGGTTAACAGTCACCATTCTCTGTGTATCTATCTGTTTGAAGGTCAAAGACACCACACACACACACAAAAAGATATCATTTGCTTCTAGAATCTGCATGGGAGCAGAAGCTGCAATGTATAAAGCTATATTACAGAAATATATAAACCAACAATAACATTCCATCTACTTTTAGAATTTTACGCAGAGAGAATCAGAGCAAGAAAGCTCAGAAGTTAAATATTTATTGTGTTTAAACTTCAACTAAGAAATAAAGTGTCTGTGTCAGAAAATAAAAGGCCATCTCTTGTGCTGGAATACACCCTGTGCACACTTTTCTGCCTGACAACAGGAGTAAGTTGCTTTATTTGGTTGATTTTACATTTCACCAGCACGTGTTTAACACAAAGCTGAACAGCAGAGCCTCAAGTAGTCCCAGACTACAGAATATTAACCATCCCTCTTCAGCAATAACCTCCACACGTGCAGCATGTTTTCACACTCTTCACACACCCACACCTCCTTGCAATGGTTTCTGACTGGTGTTGGTGCAGCAGTTCAGGGCTGGAGGCAGGCCAGGAACATCTGCTTTTAAAGGCCACCTAAAGCAGTGTGCTCACCTCCACACACTTGCCAGCTCAAAAAGCATTTTCCACCACTGCAAGGATTCATTTGGGCTCTTCTAACTCAATGTTAGTGCCTGGAGGGGTCAGAAAGGGAACAGGGAAAGGATTGATGAGGAACAAGCCCTTTCCAAAAGCCAAAGAGCTTGTGCATAGTGATTTTGATACTCTGGTTTTAAATTAGCACCTAGCATTCAGAAAAGCCTCAATGAACCTTATTTCTTACAAACCACATCTGCACTGTGGCACATGTACATCAGTCCTGTCACTGTGCTCTTTTCTACACCACCCATTTCACAACACTACACCGTGTGTGCAAACAGGGCTCCCTTGCTGAAAGGATGGCCCCACACCTCATCTGCCTCAACACATCAAGAGCCAACAAAGGCAGGCCTGCAAATGCCTCTCAGAGATGATGGATGAGCAGGACTTGGAGGTTAGCAGCTGCCTTCAGGGAGAAGATTGACAGGAGCCACCCACCTAAGCCATCGAGCACAAAAGACACTGATTTCTGGGAAAAAAAAAAGACATTTCCCATGTGGCAAACCCTCCAGTGCTGGGTCAGGTGGGAAAGGGGCTCCAAGTGCAGGTTGGCAGCTGGAGCAGCTCAGGCTTCAGCTGATGCTCCTCCTTGGCTGCAAAACTGAGGCTGCACACTCCTCACACTTTGGAGCAAGGCTGTGTCTCCACAGGGTGAGAGCTGGGGCCAGCACACAGGTCAGTGCTGTGGGGAAGATGAGCCCTGGGAATATTTATAAAAAAAAACTTGTAGGATGTGGATAAGATCAGCATGGCCATCATACACCCAATTAAAATATTCCACAACAAGGGAAGTCACTAAACTACATCTTCATGTGGGATAAAAGCCAATCCAGGGATTTAAAAGCACAACTTGTCAATGCCCTTCATCATAAATCACCCATGTTGTCTCTGGTAATGAGTGGAAACTGTTCCACCCTCTGCACTTCCATGGGGTGATTCCCAGAGCTGTTGCTGCAAAAGAAAACAAATATGGCTTGTGAAGAACAAACCTTACCCTGCAAACTGCAGTTTATAGACAGCAAATACAGGATAAATATGCTGCTCCTTGGTAAGAATGGTGTTAACAAATGGAAAATAAGCATTATTTGTCTGTGTCTGTGTTACCAGGAGCCACCATTGATCAAATGACATGGTGAGCATCTCTGCAGTTGTCTACAGAAAACAGCCCCAGGGTATTGGCACCATTTCTCTGCAGGCAGCACTGGCCAGCATGCACTCTGCCATCCTGCATGGACACGAGGAGCTTTAGGGCTGGGGCACTGACTGGTTCCTGGAAATCAACCTTTCCTATTCCATTCCTGAACAAGAGCTGATCAGTCCATCACTTCTGACCTCAGCAGGTCCCACTGCCTTGCTTGTGACACCTACCACCCCTCTTACCCACCATGGGCATCTCACTTTGCCACAGCACTGGTCTCCCCTGGCTCCAGCTGTGGCCTGGCACCAGTGCCACCCTCCACCACCTCACTCAGCACTGCAGCCCCACTGGAGCAGAGGGGTCCCTGGTACAGGACACAAGAGCCTCTGCCCCACACAGGAGCACATCTGTCCTTGCAAGTTAGAGCAGAGGAGATTGAGACTGGAT
>JAOEGS010001120.1:16638-29693 GCA_025447755.1 Corythornis vintsioides | reverse complement strand
TCTTTTTCTCTCTAGTTTTTCCTCTCTTTTTCTCTCTAGTTTTTCCTCTCTTTTTCTCTCTAGTTTTTCCTCTCTTTATTTTTTTTTCTCTAGTTTGTCCTCTTTTTATTCTAGTGGGGGTTTTTTTCTATTTATTTTCTCTTTTTTTCCTTTTTTTTTTTTTCTCAAATATTAGCTGTGTATTTTCCCTCCAATTTTCTCAGGTTGTTTCCAAATCCCAAACCTGGGAATCCAGTCCAGGAGAGACCCCAGTGCTGGTGGCTCTGATGCATCCCAAGGATGGAGACCCCCCAGCTTGGCTGGGCAGCTTGTTCCAGTAAAACCCCCAGAAGAACCTCCCCCTTGAAGGGGATTTCATTTCATGGGTATTTTTACATCTATTTATGCCATATTAATGCCAATTTCTTTCAAACCAAGCTATTTTTTGGCCTTTTTTAATCAGTATACACACCCTTTGTTCTATTACATCATTTTACCTAGACATACTTCAAAACTTCAGAGTATATTTTTGCCAGAAGAGTAAATAATCACTCAGCAATTCTTTTTCAACCCCCCAACAGTAATTTGTCCTGCTGCTAGTGAATTTCAGAGGTACAGCAGCTGATTTCTAGCATGATGGGGATGCTGAGTTGTCATCCTGGCTACAGCTTCTAGGGAAAAAAATAAACCAAAAAAAACCAGCAATAATTCAGAACTTTCCATTTAAAGTGTCCCACAGCACCATGAAACAAAAACCTCACGGATTCAACTGCTGCAAAAAGTCATGTTGTCAGGTAGTAAGTCAGAAAAAATGCAGAAAATATTAATTAAATAAAATCACTAAGATGTGGGGCCACTAAGGAGGCAATCAGGGTTAATTTAAACCTTTCCAGCTATAGTTAATATTGCTAAGAAAGGAAAATGTGATGGGATTTTAGATTCTTTGATTTTCCTTACGTGTTATCATGGAATCTTTCAGGTTGGGAAAAGCCCCTTGTGATCATCCAGTCCTGAAATCAATATTCATCTGCTCTGCACAGTTCAGCCCTAACCCATGGCCCTCAAACCCACATCCAAACCACCCTGAAACACCCCCAGGGCTGGGGACTCAACCCCCTCCCTGGGCAGCCTGGGCCAGGTTCTGGCTGCTCTGCCAGTGGAAAAACCACAGGACACAACAGCCCTTCTTAGCCTCTGTATTTTCTCCTAGATTCCAGGGCACCTCATGTTTTTATTGGAGCTTTTTATTAGAAACAATGCTGGAAAAAAATCATTCTTTCTGACTGTTCCCCAGTTCTAGGGTTGTGTCTATAATTCCTAGCAGGAATTTTGAGGTGATCGTGTGGGATGGAGTTGTACACAAGAAAAAAAACCTTCTCACCTGTACTAGATACCTGGGGTCCAGGTTTAAATACGGGGACAACGGGCTCATTCCAGTTACTGCGAGGGGAAAAAAAAAGCAGAAAATGGGATTATTTTCACACCAATTCCCAGGGCAAAGGCGAAAAGGGTGCAGACCGTGTGCGGGGCGTCACGACGTGTTAAGCAGCGCCTGTCGCGACACGGCGGCGGTGTAACCAGCAGTTGAGGTCACACCAACTCCCTGGCGTTGGGCCTCGCGGGTGAAGCGATCGCAGGATCCCCCAACCCGCCATCGGTTCCAGGCCGCGCCGGTTCCCCAGAGCCACCAGGCCCTAACTGACACCGAGCCGGACCCCGCTCCCCTCCCCGATCCCCCCTCCGGGTACTCACGGGGCACCCCGGCCAGGTCGGCGTGCGAGTAGCCGACCCCCCCGGCGCCGAAGAGGCCGCCGAGGCCCGTGCCCTTGGAGTTACCGCCGCCATCCATGGCGCCGCCGGGCCCCGAGCAGCCAGAGCCGCCTCAGCCGCGCTGCTTTGCGGCCCGCGCTGCTTTCCGGCCGCTCCCTGCGCCTGCGCCGCGGGCACTGGGCGGAGCGCGGTCGCCATGGTGACGGGGGAGAGGCGGGCGAGGAGCCATTTTGCTGCGAGCGGCGGCACCTCCCGCCTTCCTCTTCCCCCGCCGACCCTCGCCGGACTCTGTGCCGCGCTTACCGCGTCTTCTGCGCCTCCCGCCGACAGGGCGGCCGGCGGGGCGAGCCCGGCGCTGAGGGCCGGAGGATGCAGAAGGGGAGAGGCGCCGCTAGAGCCGCCGCCGCAGCATCGTCGCGCCGTCCCCGGGGGGCGGCTGCCGCCTCCTGGCCCCGGCGGCCGCTGGCGGGCCCGCGCGGCTGAGGCGGGTCGGGCGGGCTGAGGCGGGCCCGCCGAGGATGAGTGCGGGCTGCGGGCGGGATCCCCCTCGGAAGAAAGCCCGGCCGAGCCCAGCCAGCCCCGGCGGAGGCTCCCAGGGAGAGCGTTCGCCGCCGCTGCCGCTCGGTCCCCGGCAGGAGGGGCCCGGGGGAAGCAGCTTCGGCGGCGACAGAGCCGCCACCGCCGTGGGGAACAAAGGTTTGTACAGCCCGGGGCTGGCCGGGGACAGGGGATGCGGCCGGGGGAGCGCTGAGGCTGGGCGGGGAAGAAGGCTCGTCGCGGGGGACCCGAGTCCCGCCTCACGGCCCCCACGGAGGGGACCCGAGTCCCGCCTCACGGCCCCCACGGAGGGGACCCGAGTCCCGCCTCACGGCCCCCACGGAGGGGATCCGAGACCCGCCTCACGACCCCAGGGAAGGGGATCCGAGTCCCCCCTCACGGCCCAGGGGGTGCCTTGGGGACCCGTGTCCTGCCTCACGGCCCCCACGGAGGGGATCCGAGACCCGCCTCCCGTTCCCAGGGGTGCCTGGGGGGATCCGTGTCCCGCCTCACGGCCCCCGTGAGGGGACCCATGTCCCGCCTCACGACCCCGGGAAGATCCGTGTCCCGCCTCAGGACCCAGTGGGGGAGTCCGAGTCCCGCCTCCCGTCCCCAGGGGGTGCCTGGGGGGATCCGTATCCCGCCTCACGACCCCAGGGGGAGATCCGTGACAATCCCGATTTGTGCGGGATTCTTTAGGAACTTCGAGGAACAGAGCGGCGTTGCCGGGCAGCGGGTTTGTGTCGTGAGATGAGAAATCCTGGCTGCCAGAGCGATGCCCCTCAGCCCGGCTGTTCTAGCCGCCTATCGCGATAGGGAGAGTGGAAGGTGACGACAGAAAGCCACGTGGCTCCAGGCTTGGAATCGCTGCTGTGTTGGGGGGACCCCTCTGCTGAGTAACGAAGCTGCTCCACAGGAGTCCCCCCCAGGGTTTTCCTGAGGTGGTTTTTATTTGGAGCTAATGCTGTTAAAGGTTTAACCTGTTTTAGGAATAGAAAGGTGTCCAGGGAAGGAAGAAAAACCCCTAAGTTCAGAACAAAGGCATTTTCCCCTCTGCTGAGGAGGTTTCTACCTCGGGAGGCAGGTAGATGCTTTGAAGAGGTTCATTCCTCCCGTGTTTAAATATGCTTTTTCAGCTTATTTTGGGGTTTTTTTTGGCTTTTTCTTTCCACTCTCCCATGGGCAGTTTGGTTTAACACTTTGACTAGGAGGTGAAAATTGGTAAAAAAAAACCCTGGACTTGTGTATTTCAATTTTAGTGAGTATTTAAAATAAAAATAAATGTGTTGGTTTTTTTCCTAAATTCCATCAAGCTGTGGAGATTCCTTTTTTTTTTCACTCTAGAATTTATGTGCTTTTGATGAGGATATGGTGAGGGCCTGGAATGGTTGGGAAACAAAATTGTTGGGAAATGTGAATTAAAAAGAAGAGCCCCATTCCCATCATGTTGCTGTTTAGGGGAGAAGGCAAATTGGGGTTTGACAAGTTGGTTAAGGATGGAAGGAAAAAACAAGTCATTTTTCTCAGCACTTGTCACCCCTAATATGTACAATCTTAAGCAGCATCTTACAAGGAAGTTTCTTAGCTGGGTCTTATAAGATATTATCTTCTTTTCAATCTAGAGATTCAGTGTGTTTGTAACCATATTAAAATAAAAAGGCTCAAGCAAGCAGCACAGACCAAGGGTCAGATGATTAAGCAGCCAATGCAAATTCAATATTGCATCCCATGTGGCTTTACCAGTGGCAAAGATGCCACTGAGGCCTCACTGAGGTGTTTTTAGCTTCACCCAGCACAACTCACCCCATTCCCATCCCAGTTTAACCTCTTTTCCTGTGGTTTTCCAGTCTGCAAGCAAGGGACAATCACCAGTTGGCTGGAGAGCAAAGGAGCCAAGCCAAGGGAGTGCAGAAGGTGAGCTGCTGCTGGGTGTTTGGGGGGGTCATTTTGGCTGCTGCCTCTCAATTCTACCCCTGGGATGCTGTTAAACACAAATCTGCTTTGCTTGGGCTGCAGTTTGGAGTTGAATTCCCACTCAGGTTATCTTGTGCAAGGTGTTCCAGAAGTTTTGCTGATGAGTGGCACCAGGTAAATGTTGGTATTTTCTGCTCATGTGGCCTGGCAGGAGTAGTGTTGGCAAAGCAGAGTTAAAATTGAACTGCTGGGGGGGTTTCACTGCCTGGCTCAGAGGAATATTGGATATTAGTTTGATTATTTCTATTGGAAATGGATTATTTCTGTTGGAAATGTATAATTTCTGTTGGGAATTTATCTGTCATTTCTATTGGGAATTTATCTGTCATTTCTATTAGGAATTTATCTGTCATTTCTCTTGGGAATTTATCTGTCATTTCTCTTGGGAATTTATCTGTCATTTCTCTTGGGAATTTATAGTTTCTATTGGGAATATGTCTTATTTCTTATTGATGCTTGTAAATAAATAGATATTTAAATCCATAGCAGTGCTGAAATAGAGAAGCCTGTGATAATGGTTAAAACAGAATTACCCAGGGCTCAGTTTCAGGTTGCAGTAAAGGTGTTAGGAGGCTGCTGAAGGAGGCAATGTTTAATATATAGATATTTTTTAAGATGCCCTGTAGATCATTTGTTTTCTCTGCTGTCTTCAGCCTTGCTAACAAATGTCAGCCTGGTCAGTTCTGAGCACCAGGTTGGTCATGTGAACACTTGGTGCCCCTTTCTATTGCAGTTGCCATCACAACTCTCATTTATTTGCTTTTTAACACCCTGTTAGCTTTGATTTTTTTTCTCTGAAGTTACCTTTCCATCAGTCATTTATTGGGATGGCAGCAGTAAAACAACTGTCATTTTTGTTTAAGTTTTCAGTGCAGGAGCACACTGGGGAGTTAAATCCTCATTACAGAAAACCCTCTAAAATAATTTTATTTGCAAATAATCTTCCTCTGGGTGAAGTTCCAAGTTCTCACCTGATGCTCCAAGCCCATTTATTTTTATTTTTTGATTGGTTTTCTTTCTTCCCTAGTGGTAAAGGTGTGAAAGTTACCTCTTCCTAGTGATCTTTTAGAAAATGAGGGTAAGGAATCACTGGAATAGATTTTTAATGGATGGATCATCCTTTAAATGGAAATAGGTTGTTACTGAGCTCCAGTGCAGTAAAACTTGGTGATCCTGGTAGTGCTCACACAGCAGAACTGGTAAAATAATTGAAAATAGAATTGATTGTATATTTGTAATCTTTCCTTTAACATTTCTGTGTATATATATTTTATTTGGACATAAGACATTCAGTTCCTTTCCTTCTCTTCCACAGCTTCCCCAGCAAAATTAATAACAACACTGAAGCCAATCCCAAGATGACTTCTGTGAAAAAAGAGAACTTTTGTGAGCATGATGTGAAAAAACTAGAGAATATTTGTCAGCAAAACTATTCCAGAGTGTCTGGGGAGGTTGGGGCAAGGCACGAGCATCCTCAGGCAGGCAGCTGGGATCCTGAGCCTCAAGATCCAGTCTCAGCTTCAGAACCTGGGAAGGGAACACAGTCTGGAGACCTCTTCAGAAATGCCAACATCCATCAGGTGCCCAAAGCTGGCAGGCAGGCTCAGAGGGGCTGGGAAGAGAGCAGTGACAGTTGGACTCCAAGGAAATTCTCATCAGGCAGGCCTCTGAGGATGGGAAATACCAAAGTTCCTTCCAAAGAGCCTGAGGCAGATGGACAAGTGGCCTCTTGCCACCCAGAGAAGCTAAAAAGCTGCAATTCTCTCTGTTTAACAGGAGAACAAGAAGATGTTGTTCCAGAAAGTCCACTCTCTGATGCTGGTTGTGACACTTGTATCTCTGATTTTGGGGGTCCTGGGAAACTGAGTAAATGTCCAAGCAGTTCAGGAGATTCCCCTGCTTTTGAGAAGGAAAGTGAACCAGAGTCACCTATGGATGTGGATCATTCTAGAAACAGCTGCCATGGCTCAGAGGCTGATGAAGAAACCAGTCTGGATGAGAGAGAGGAGGTGTCAAAATCCCCAAACAAATCCTTCAGCATTCCCTATGGGGATGCTGACCAGGAGTCCAGAAAGCCACGATTTCCTCCTAAGGACTGTGGAAGCTTTGAGGAAACAGGGAATCCTCTCCAGGAGGATGCTCAACGTGCAAAGGCACCAGGGGTCTCTGCTGCTCCATCATCAGAATGTAAAGTTGCCAAGCAGACTGTGAAGAGAGACTCCAAAATCACCTCTCACTTCATGAGGATACCTAAAGTTGAGGAGAAAAGGTAGCAGTTTTGTGTCTGGCTCTTCATGTTTGGAAAACTCTTGGGTTTGGGAGGCTGGGTGGAGTGAAGAGATCTGCAAAGTGCTTGTTGAGACACAGGGAGGATTGCAGAAGCTTCAAGAAGCTTCTTTAGTTGGGACTCATTGTGGTTTGTTGGGTTTGGTTTTTTTAAAGGATCTCTTTGTCCAGTGCATTTGAGGTTCCTGGAGGTCTGAAAATTGGGAATTAAAGACACTGTAGAAGTGGATTTTCTTTAGCAAAGAAGACAATGGGGTTTTGAATACTTGAATGATAGTACAGGAGTGCTTTATAAAATTTAATTATTCATTATTTCATTCAGAACACTTGAGGATACTTTGCCATTTCATCTCTTTTGTTGCCTGCTGATGCTTTGAGAAAGACACGAGCAATTTCCCTTTTGAAAGCAGCAGTAGTTAGGAGTGTTTCTCAGCTCTGGGGTTTTGCTTGGGTGATTTAGTTGGGTTTTTATGATTTGGGAGAGAGGAGGATCCACTAGAGCAAGGAAAATAGAAGCTCTGAGGGTGACTGTGCTGGGTGTGCAAGGGCAGAAGGTTGATCACTGCATGAAGAGCTTGGTTTTCAGTGGGATCTGAGAGTGAATAGCCAACAGAGGAGGAAGAAGGACACTGGTTTGGTGTCATATCCAATTATCTAGGAGACTGAAGCCCTTAAAGCAGGGCAGGAAAGTAGTTTTGCATCTCCAGGGTCCTTTCCAACCCCTGGCATCCTGTGATCTTTACTGGGAGGCCCTTTCAGAGGTGAGAAGCACCAGCTGTGCTTGGAGAGTGGAAGAGGGAGGCTAACTGGAGTCAGGAGCTTGTGTTTGAGAAAGCTGGAGAGAGTGGCTTTGGAAAAAGGCTGTTCTTAGGGAAAATGGGGGAAGAATTTGCTCAAGTATGGAAATAAGAATCCGAGTTTAAAATGATGGGTTGAGGGAACTAAAAAACCCAAAGAAATCTGAAAGCTTTCCTTCTGGCTTTGATGAGACCAGCAGGGAACAGTGGCTCAGATCCTAAATCATTCCAAGCCACAATGATCCTTTGGCTCTCAGCTGAGCACAGGGACCAGCACCACACTGGTGTGGCTCCAGTGTGTGCTGATGTTCTCCAGCTGGGAGCTGTAGATCCTGCCTTCTGCATGGATGCAGTGAAGAGATTGGACCAGCTCTCCCCAGGGGTGTGGGGTGAGTTTGCCCAAGGGAATGAATGGAAAGGTCTGAACACTTGGAGGCTTTTGTTTTGCATTTTTACTCTGAGAACCTTCTGGTCCATGAGAAACATCTGCAGTACATCAAACACAGAGCAGCTTCACACTTTTCTTCCTTCCAATATCTCCATGCAAATACCTTGGATCATTACAGAGGATTATTTCATCTGCTCTTGCATTTGTTTGGACTTTGAAAATGCTTTTTTTTTTTTTAAATTACTCTTTAATTTCTGCTTCCAAATGCTGTATGCCTGATATGAGAAATACAACCCTAGGGTGAAAGGGTACTGAAGTGGGTTTTTTTGGGGTGTTCCTTAGTTGAAAGATGGCATATGTGCATCTGTGCATGCAGGTATTTGTTGCAGTGTCTGTAGAGGGTATCCTGAGAAATACAGACCAGGAAGGGGGAGGCTGGTTGGGGGGTTTATTGAGGTAAAAAAACCCCAAAATTGGCAAAGAAAACCAGTTTTGCACTAAAACTTCCACTTGTGGACTGGAAGTTAATTTACCTACCACGTTTTCTCCTTGGACAAGAAACCATTTCACCATTTATTTTTTAACAGCAGAAAAGAAAAGTGTGAATTCAAAGCCCAGAGGCCAGGAAGGAAGATCCCTAAATACATCCCACCTCCTCTTCCAAGCAACAAGTGGTTTGGGACACCCATGGAAGAGATGAGAAGGGCACCTGTGTGTGGGGCCCGTCTGCCTCACCTGAGACCCTCAGCCAACCACACAGTGACTGTCAGGGTAAGAGAATCCACTTTCTCACTTCCCATCCACCCTGCTGAATCCCAACTGGTAGATTGACAGGATTAGCAGCCTCTGGAAATCTCTTTTTTTGTTCCTGGTGAGCAAACTGGGGCAAGTGGTTCTCCTGAAAATGGAATTTTCTGCTGCACGGGATTGGGGATGTTAAGATCAAGCAGAAAAATGGCATGAAGATGAAGAAAGATGGTTTTCCTGCTTGTGGCTTGGTAGGGACAGCTGTTTTTCTTTTGCCTAGTGTGTGCTTCCTTGTCTGACTGGTAAACTGGGGGAATTACAATGTGTCTGCAAGTCAAATTTCTACTTCAGCATTCTCATGTTGGATTTTCATGGTAATGATTCTGGGTTTGGCTCAAGATCTGAAAGGGAAAAAGAATGAAGAGGGTTTTCTAGCAATTCTACCACTGCTGCTAAGATGAGATGGCATCTGTTTGCCTTCAGTTCCCTTGGGAGTTGTATCCAGTAAGATGAGTGTTGAAAGAAAAGGTGTGAGCAGAACCTGTAGGGTCAGGGATAAACTGGAAACAAAAGGGGATAAGATTAGTGCAGCTTCTGAGAGAATTGCTGCTGCCAGGAGGTTCTAGAAGGTGAACAGCTTCCTGCTGTTTAGTTCTGATACTCTGGGGAGTAAACTGGAAGTACTGCTGTAGCTAAAGATTTCTCATCCTCTTCAGTCTTGGCTTAAAAATGCTATTTCTGCCTGGGACTGTGGTTAGATTTCAAACTATATGTTGAAAATACTTGGTGGAATCTCTGTAGCTATTTAAATTCATAACTGAAGGAGTAATTAGCTAACAATTTGCATCAAATAATGGCATTATTCCCCTTGTGTCAATGGGTTTCAAGAGCTCAAGTGATAATGTGGTGCTCTTTCCAGCAGGTGTAATCTAAGAGTAACACAGAAACACCATGTGGATGTTTTGTAGCTTTCCCATTTCCAGAAAGAGCTTTTTTTTCCCACTATATTTTTGCTTACTTTCTATGTTTTCCATTAAAAAACTTGAAAGTAGAGTCTAAGTTTTTCCCCCTCTCCTCCTCCTGTGTTGCAGGTAGATCTCCTGAGGGAAGGGGAGGTGCCTAAACCTTTTCCAACTCACTACAAAGATCTGTGGGACAACAAGCACGTTAAAATGCCATGTTCAGAACAGAATTTTTACCCTGTAGAGGATGAGGTAAGAGAAATTAAATGTAATTACAGTTGTGTCATTAAATAAGTTTGTTTACCCAGAGAGTAATTTTTGGTTTACTGCATTTGCTTAGTTAGCAAACTGAGAGTGTGTGGAACTGGAAAATCAAACACATGAACATAGCTGGTCTGAAAAGCTGGATTCTGGCTTGTGGCTGTGGGAAGATTGAGAGATTTTATATATATCTTCAGAAGATTCCTGTCCCCAGTAATTGTTTTACCTGGCAATTGATTTGATAGTGTCTATATTATATATTGCTGTATTTATTACATTGAATCATAGAATGGTTTGGGTTGGAATGCACCTGAAAGCTGATCCAGCTCCAACCCCTGCCAGTTTAAGACCCTTTACAAATAAAGCAAACTCTATTTAGAATAGATAAGTGGCAAGGAAGACAATTATTAGTCAAATTTCTTTCTGTCTTGAAGAACTTCATCTGATGACTTTGGTTTGGGCTTTTGTTTTCAAGAATGGGGACAGAACTGCTGGAAGCAGATGGGAACTCATCCAAACTGCCTTACTGAACAAATTCACCTGCTCTCATGATCTGAAGGTAAGATCTCCATGTGAAACCAAGTCTGTGGAAGTAAATTCCAGCTCCCTGCATGGTTAGGGAGTCTGGCTCAGAATCTGGTTTAATCACCTCTAAGAAGAGATGAGAACACAGCAGAGAGTTGGAACCACTGTTAGAAACACCAGTATACTCCACTAAAACTGCAGGAACTCAGGCTCCTGGCTAAAAAACCTGAATTTTGGAGAGTTGCTAACTCTCCAAGTTGGCTTTTAATTGTGATTTAGAGCAGCTTAGAACTGCTGTTGTGGTTTTGAAAGAAGAATTGAAAGGCAGGGAAGGAGAAGGATGTGAAAACTACAGGGGAGCTTTAAATAAATAAACACTGTTCCCCTGGCAGCTGATGAGACTTCCCTTGGTAGTACTATTTTATTTGGTATTTTTTCTTGGGAATATTTTCAGGGTGGGGGTTGCAAAGAGCCCAGTTGATTTGGTTGTGGTTCTGATACTTCCAGTTTGTGAAACTTCAGCTGAGGGTTGCTGCTTGGGATTTTTAGAGAGCAAGCAGGGGGCAAAGCCAAACATGCCTAGAGGAGGAAGTGCTGGGAGGAAAAACCTGGAATAAAACCCCTAAAATGCAGGACTGAGCAGCAGAGTTGCACTGTATTCATAGCTGGAAGGATTTGGAGAGGCCCTGTGGCAGGTTTTAGCCACTAGATGGTATTGTTCCTGCAGAAATCACATTTGTTCTGGTAATCCTCTCTGAAATGTATGTTGTGCTCTTTCCCTAGGAGGCTATCCTGAGGTACAACGTTGCTTATTCCAAGAAGTGGGATTTCACTGCTCTTACTGACTTCTGTGAGAAGGTAAAGTTGATTTAAAAGAGAAAGCAAAACAGAAGGGACTACTTTACTGTCTGGCTCTGCTGTTGGCTTTATTTCCCTTCTCAAGAACAAAGGTTTTGCAACCATCTCCTCTGTGGACAGTTATCTGGCTGAGAACTTAGTTGAAATCACAGTTTAATCCAGTTTAGAAATTGTGATTCTGGACAATTTCTAAAATCCAGTTTGTCGTTTCAATTAGAAATAGAACTAGAAATGGCAATTCTAAATATTAAGCAGGGAGTAATTCCTGAAACCCCCAAATTTTGGGTTACTGAAGGTGAGAAATGAGTTTATTTTGTGATAAGCAGGTTTATTAATTAATTTAGTTTACATCTCTACTCTGGTGGTTTCTTGATTTTAAAGTGATGCTGCTTTTTTTTTTTGTTTTTAACTTATTTCTTTCACCAAGTTTGGTTTTCTAGTTGCCTAGCAGTCAAGTCTTGCTGTGTGCTGACATGATCCAACTGTGAAAGCTTGGGGTGGGTTTTGTCACTCCACCTATCCTGGAAGGGGATGGAAAAGAAAGAAAAAGACACAAACTGAGGGTGAAAAGGGAATTTTTGGCACTTGAGGATTTCTCTGTGAGGTTCCCAGCTGAGGGTGAAGAGCTGCTTGTCTAGCCCAAGGTGAAGAACATGCTGCAGTATGTGAAATAAGGAGCAGTGGAGCACTAAGGCAGTGGCTTGAAGACCACAGGAACAGATTTCTCCTGGGTTTTATGGAATATATGGAATTAAGTGAACAGAGCATGTGGAGGGGATACAGCCTCAGAATATTTCACTGGTGGTGGAGCACAGCTTTTGAAGGTACAGTCTTTGAGAGAGTGACCCAGAGTTTGCCATGGGCTTGTGGTTTTTCTTCTCCTCTGCTTTTGGGGTGACATCTGCCAGCAGGAGTGGAGAGGGTGGGGGGAAAGGAAAAGAAACACTTTTAGCTTTAAGAAATGAAAAAGAAATGTATGTGAGCCAGAGCTGCCCAAACATGAGCTTGAGGTTTTCCTCTTTGTATTGTCACAAGAGGGAGCCCCTCACTCTCTCCAAAACATTCCTCAGTGGAAGGAAAACTTTGTCCACTGAAATAAATTTGGGAGATGATTTTTTTAATGTTTCTATAACAAAAATTGACAGCACCCACCAGGAATTCCATAAAACTCTTGGTAGCTTCAGGCTTCCAACAGTTTTTGTGGTCCTCTGGGGAATTGCCACATGGATTTGTTTTGCCCTCTGTGTGTTAGTATTGGCAGACAGGTTGGGGATTTATCCAAGTTAGTGGGTGAAAATTATTAGTGGTAATATTTTTTTCTTCTCACTTGCAAAATTCTTGTTATGCTTGCATCTTTTTTTTTTTTTTTTTAGAAAATTCCAATTATTCCACTAGAATTTCTTTGTCATTTGCACACATATTGACATGGAGTTGTGTCCACATTTCCTAAGGTAGAATTTAGTGTTTTATTCAGTATTTTGCACTTAGAAATAATGAAACAGAAGAAAACTCCTTGATTGAATTGCTGAATTGTGGTATCAACCTGGTCAAACCTCTTTACACTTTGTGCTGTAATGGGATTTTTTTAACCACACCATAGCTGTGTAACACACTAGTGCATTTGGTGCTTTGCAGAATGGCTGATGCAGGAAATTGATGTTAATTGCAGTTAATTGGTTGGGAATTGCTGTTAATTGCAGCTGAGATGGAGTGTGTGAGGTCTGCACAGCTCATTTTCCTGCTCAAACATTGGCACAAAGTCTGTTTCTGGGATGGGCAGGGGGTGTTTGGAGCTGATTTGGATCATAGTGGGAACTCTCTTGTCAACAAAATAATCCCAACTGCCAGATTTCAAACAGCCCCTGAGCCTGGAAGGGTGTGATCTGTGCCTTAATATCATTAATTTAATCTTAATAACCTTAAGTTTTGGAAATCACCTGGGCAAATTGTGAAATTATATTTATTATTTAT
>JAOEGS010001118.1:142795-161442 GCA_025447755.1 Corythornis vintsioides | reverse complement strand
CTTGGTCTAGGTGATCCTGCTGTGGCAGGGGGGTTGGACTAGATGATCTTCTAGGTCCTTTCCAACCCCTAATATCTATGAATCTATGAATCTATGAATTAATCATTACATATTTTTCCCCAAATACCTATTTATAGTTAAAACTTTGGTCCAATTTGCACTTGTGTTTCAATCTGTGCAAAGTACTTAAGAATGTTATCATAAAATCAGCTTCCAAAAGCATTAAGTGATACTTCTTCCAGCAGAAAACTACGTATTTAGGAGGGACTAAGTAGAATCTATTGGAATGTGTTTGATCCTGTACCCACCAAGGGCATTCAAACAAACCTTAAAAATAAAGAAGGGAAAAGTACTGAGTGCTATATTTTGAGCTGGGTCTTCCAAGCTTGCCAGGGCTACTGTTCTACAGCTGGAAACAAGAAGCTTAGGACAGAAACAATTTTATGCTGAATGTCTGCAGTCTTGTGCTAGAGTGGCTCTGTGCAGTCTGGTGCCATCAGGGAATTTCTGATCATCATCCCATAATTTTTAATCATGTAAACTCCAGTGGTGTCAGGTTGATCATTAGAAATCTTACCACTTTGGAAAGTACAATTACCTGACAAGTAACATATAACTGAAGACTTCTCCTGCCAACAAAGTGGGCTGAATTGAAAGAATCTCCTTGTTAAATGGGAATATTTAACTGGGGTCTCTGTGTGCAGGAGGGAAGAAAATGTTTGCCCATACACTGATTTGCAGGAACAATTTTACTGACATGCAATTGCAAATGCAAGTTTGTGCAAAGTTTGCAACACAAAGGCAAAACCAGGTCTAATTTGGAAATTTAAATCTAATTACAGTTGTTTTCTAAAAGCTTTTGTTGGGGTCAAGTTGTGGAAGGAACAGTTTAATCCTTCTTGGTCCATCATGATGACTGCATCATGATGACTGCATATGATATGGTGACTGCCTACGATAAGGATCATATTCTTTTGGTAAGCAGTCAGAATGTGTGACACATACAGCCCCGTGGTGTTCCCTCATGGTAGGTCCTCAGGCACCGAAAGAGATGATGACATTTGTATAAAATGCAGTTATGTAAAGCATTGCTGAAGGCAAGACTGTGAAATGATATCTTTGTTTTCAAGGGAGAAAATAAGTTCTAATGTGTTTATCTAGTCTCAATTGTTTTCAAAACAAAACTAGTCTAGGCTTATTATTTACAGTTAACAGGACACTTCAGTTCAGCTGTAACTTAAAGGTATTTCTTAATTAGTGGAACAGGGATGCAATATTATTCTTTGTATTGAAGTTGGTTATACTCATATCTTATTGAACTAATTAGAATCCCCAGACAACCTCTTATTTTTATCTAGAAGAGTAATGTTCCACAACCCATCACTGATTTAATATTTCTTTTAAAGTGAACTTCTGTGGAATCCAATTTTAGAAAGGAAGTCTGAACAGGGACAGTTTTTGCACAGCTTACAAATGAATTGCTCATGAATCATTCCATGACAGATTTAGATGAGTAATGTATTTTTGTAATGAGCAGTACATACATCTTTGTCAATCTTCAGGTTTAATTGGGAATGCACTCAACTCTCTCTAGTGCCACGTGTAATATAGTTTTGGGGTCCTATGTGATTAAAATGGGAATTATAGATGTCAGTGACATTACACTGATGATAACACTGTGAGCTGGAAAAATGTCATGGGTGAGCAAGGAAGGAAAATATTTCCTTGCAATGCTGCCTACCTAAAGGAGGACAAAATTTCTGCAACTGGAGTCATTCCTGTTTAAGTTTGGAAAAGTTAGTTGAACTTTATCAATAAAGGATAGAATTATGTGTTCTTTTTATGCATCTTATTGATAACTTTTAAGAAGTTTTCTGTTCCTAATCCTTCTCTTCATAACTGTTAGCCATGGTCAAGCAATTCCCATGAGTTAAGAATGAAGGTGCATTTCCTTGGGGCACAGTCTGTGACTGTGGAAGACCTTCATGCTTTTGTTTAAGCCTAAGGTCCCATGGCCTGAGAGAGAAGCACAAGCTCTGGAGAAGTGGGCACCAAGGAACTAAGTGCTGCTCTGCCGGTGTTTGGATGTGAGGGAAGGGCCTCGTTTGAAACAATCCAATGGGAAGGACTGAAGCAGTTTTGCTAGGAAGCAAATTGCCACCTCAGAGCAGTCACCATCCAAATACATATTCTGGTGATAGTTGGCTGGCAAGTCAGTTCCCAAAGGGCAGAGTGGTGGGCCTGAGATATGGTGAACTGGGTCATTGGAAAAAAAGGCAAGGCTACTGCAAGCTTGCTGGAAGTTTGTTTGTACTGAGGAGACAGAATTCACCCAGCTCTAGGAATGATGGGTCATCTCTGCAGTACTAAAGTCTCCGCTAAGATGGAGATTTTAGTACTAAGTAACCCCAGTTAGGGGTGGGAAGGAGATTCCAATAAATGCTATTGACATCTATTGATATGAATTATCCTATGTCCTTTTAATAGCTGTCCTGTTGTATCTTGTTTGTTTAATTTTTAGGGAAAGGTTCTTAATCGCAGAATTCAGGAAGCCTGGGATTGAGTTTAATTCCTTTGAACTGACATCTGATAAAGCTGATGTGTATTGACCACACATCAACTTGTTTGTACTACAACCACAGTTTGTACTGTCTGTGTTCCTCAAGGTGTGTAGATACCGTTTGAAAGCCACAGTAGATTCATGCTTGGAAATTTTTATAACCATTAATGGATGAATAAGAGCAGAGAGAAAATTATGAGCCAAACAAATGGATTATGACAGGCAGTCTGTGTAAATTACTGTACATAACTGCACAGTATTTCCTGCAAATTGTGCTGTACAAGTTGAAGATCTAATTAATGAAGTACTGTAACATATTAGCATTTGAGTAATTTTTCTTATTAGTAATACCCAGTGCCAGCTGTGAATTTTTATTACCTTGCTGAGTTTTGGAGATTTATTTATGGAAGCTGTGGTCAGAGACTAGTAGAGGAGTAGCTTTTTTGGTTGTTTTTGTTTGTTTTCATCCTTGTGTTTGTTGGTTTGTTTGGTGTTGGTTGGTTTTGTGGGTTTGGTTGGTTTTTTGTTTGGTGTTTTTTTGTTTGGTTTTGTTGGGTTTTTTTTGTGCTCAGCCTCAAGTTATGCTTGAGCGTTGGTTAGGCTTGTTGTGAAGTAACAACCTTTCTAGGTCTTTCTAGTACTTGGAGATTTCTAGACATGAAATAACAAGTACAAACACACATATGACATTTTATTTCCAAGAGAAGTGCTCTGGAAAACCAAGCTGGGAAATGGTAGCCTATGAAATGTTCCATAAGCAGAGGCATGTTTCCTATGAGTACAGCAACCTTGTGTTGATCTGGCTGAAGAAGCCAGAGGTGCAGATGAATGATGTGGTGTATGGGAAGCATTCTTCATACGTATGTACTTGCAGTCATCAGCTGGTTCACTTCACAGCTGGTGATGGTTTTTCTAACTCTGAGGGATCATATTTGCATACATTAATGTATGTGAATATCATATTTGGCTAAAGTTAGCTTTAGGTCAAACCCACCATAGATTTCATAAACATGAGAGCCAATGAGGGTCCCAAAGTTACCTATTCTACCCAAGTCCTATCTACTTTTCCTGGAGTAATCAAGGTCCACAGTCTCAGTCTTCATTCTCAAAATGCAAACCAAGTGAAGTCTCGATCACCTGAATCCATGCCCTTAAATGAAATTAAATTCCAACATCCATGAAATGGAGGACTCTGCTGCATGTGGGTTTGGTGCTGGATCTCTTCAGAACAACACGAAGCAGTGGGGGACAACAGCAGTACTGCAGTGGGGCATAGATTGATTCTAACAGGAGTTAGTGATTCATTGTACCAGGTGTAACAGCACTGTACAAGGTAGCACGTGATGATTAGATTTAAGCAACATAACTCAATGTGATGGCTGAAATGTCAAGAGGGGAAGGCATCCATTTTTCTGCTCAGCCAATATTAATAACCTTATCCAATGTCCAGCATAATTTTATGAAAGATTCAGGACAATGGGGGAAGGTTTACAAGGAGAGATATATGTAATTTTTCTGAACAAGCAACATCATGAACAGAATGATTTATAAGATGGATAACAAACTAAGTTTATATCTAGCTGTTTTAGCTGTAACTAGCAGTTAGATGGAATCATTCAAGACTAAATCATCCTTAATCCCAGTTCAGAGCTTCTGTTCTTACAGCCCATCTGTTGACATGACAAATTTGTCAGATTTCAGAAGACTGTTGCTCTGTAATTTTACCATACCCAAAAGTGATGCTGCATAAATAAATCAAAGTGAAAACTGATGGATTTTGTCCTTGGGATAAAATATTTTGCCCATTATATCTTCAGAACATTTTTTCTATTCTGAGTTATTCCATGGTGCCTCATATTTTTGTCTCTGAAAAGTAAGACTCATTAATTTACTATTTATTTTTTTTCACACCAAGTATATTTGTTCTAAACTATTTGCATGTCATCTCACCAGGCTATACCCTCCAACTCCAGAAGGTGAGAGACCTGAGTCAACGCTGAAAATATGGATTCCTTAGGTAAGAGATTATGCACCATAAGTCATTTAAACAGCCCAGTGTTATATTTAATTGGGTTTTATTGAAGTTTTTGACAGGCTGTGACAGGTAGTGGGCCAGGTTAATCTGAGCACCCATACCTGTCTGTGCAGGACAGTATCAACATGGGCTTCACAGTACCAGGTTGAAGTGGAAGCATAGTGCTTGTATTTCATGTCTCTTGCACCTTGTGGAGCTCTTCTCTGCAGTGCTGCTGGTGGAAACATCAAGATAGAGCTTTAAATGCATCTGAGTCTCAGTAACATCTCTTCATTTGTACATGACATTCTTCTGTATCCCTGGGCACATCATCACAGCCATCACTGGCTAAAGATTTAAGCAACTTCATGATGAAATCTCTTTCTCTCCAACCTACCAGAGAAATACTTAGAGAAGGAATATGCTGGGCTTTGGCTTTCAATGGTAGGGGTAGGATTTCCCTCTCTGCAGAGATGCACAGATCTTGTGTCTCTAAATTCAACCTGGCTTCAAAGAATGATCCAGGTTCAGCAGACATTTGGTCATACTACTGAGCTTTGTCCCAGCTTGCTGGCTGTAACTTCTTTCCACACAAGATTTCTGGGAAAGAATTTCTTTGCCTTCCCAAACGTTTTGAGTCACCAGAGAGCACCCCCCCCAAAGAAAAGGTGTAAAGCTTAAGGCAAAACCACTTTTTTTTTTTTTTTTTTTTTTTTTTTTTTTAATGAGGATGTGTGGGAGGAACTAGCACAGCATGGCAAAGATGAAGCTTATTAGCCAAAGACCCAAAATAATCTCTCTAATGATTTTTATTTTCTTAATGTTCTCCCTTGAGCAACTTCTGTGTTCTTTATTCCCTTTCCCAGCCAAATAAAGGCTAAGATGAGTAAGAGCCCTTTAAGAAATGCTAGTATAAAATAAAGTTGTTTATGTTGGTGACAGAATAAAATACTGCATTGCCCTAAACCATGTGGAGAAATCAATACCTCAGAAGGTATTTTAGTAATTATCAGTTTAAGCTCTTCTAGGACTTCTCTAGGAAGGGGTGTCAGTCACAAAGACGATGAGTTGGATAGGGAAATTTATGTGATGTTGCTGCAGGTCTCCAAAGGGTTATTCTGATGGGTCTCGTGAGATCTATCTCATTTTTGTCTTTGCTGTGGCCATTGTTCTGCCATCCTGTGCGTGTGTGCATAGAAGTCTCTAATGAGGAAGAAAACCTAATCACTGGGATAAGAGTCTCATGTTTTGCTCTCCCTTTCTAAGGCCACCAGAATTTAATATAAAAGTCAGATATAATTAATAATAAGCAGTCAGTCATTCAGAACAGGATTTTCTCAGCTATCCACTGCAGCTTACTTGTTCTACTGAGGAAATATTTTTCCATGGAAAGAGAATAAGACTGCTTCTGAAAGGAAGTAATGAGATGGTATGTGGCCATTAATGCATGGAAATATATTCATAAGGTGTCCATCATCTCACTGACACCCGTGTGCATTTTGTGGGATCTTTCTTGATAAATTGATAAATTCGGAAGTAAATGACTATATGGAGGTTATTCCATATTATGTGACTAGTAATGGATTAGTGTGTCAGGGTGCAACATACATAAATGATTTTTAGAGTAAGCACTCTTCATCTAGTGTGTGTGGAGTACCAGAGTATGTGGGGAATATCTGAATAGGTTCCCCCATGGTTGGAAAAGATCCAATGCTTGGATAAAGAGTTCAGGGAAAGATATTAATCAGGTGTGTTACTGGGTGTTTGCTGCTTTCTGTTTTGAAGATCTTGCCTAGACACTCCTGTAGCACTGAGCTCTAGATGGGTAGTTAGATTTAGCACTGGTCCCTTGAAATGCACTCGGCACACTTTGGCTTGTTGTCTTGTGCATTGGTTTGTAATCTGAAGTGACTTCTCCTTTGTACACTGAAAATAACCCGTAACCTCAAGGGGTGTGGGTGTTCCAGGTAATGTTTTTATTGTCCCTACCTGCTGGCTGGTATGATGTTGAAATAACAGATGGCTTGTGCTATAATCCACATCTCTTGGCTTGAGGACTATCTTCAGCAGTGTTGGCAAGCAGCTGAGATTTCTTCTAGCAAAGCTTAATCTTATGTTAATGCAATGGCACGACCTTAGAATTCCTGTGCCCTCACTGAATTTGTAGAAAGCCTTTAGTCTGTTAGGTCTTATGCCCTATTCTCCCCTTCCTGCTGATACCTGCTTCCAAGGTAGACATTTTCTACTTCTTTTTCTCCTCCCTTTAAAAAAAAAAAAAAAAAAAAGAAAAGTTCTAGTTCATAATATTACAAGAAGGAATAAACCAAGAGCTATTTCTCTGACATCCAATGAAAAGTAGAAGCAGTGTATGTTAATTCTTTGTTGGAAAAAAACCCTTCAATTAGTTTCTAAAAGTTTGGCTCCAAGGAATATTTGACCTCTGTGTTTTAGGATGACTAGAGCAGCTAAACCTTGTGACCAAATCTCAGTAGCAGTTTAATTTCTACTATTACCATGATGAGATCCAATTTGGAGAGAGGAGAATGGGGCACAGTATTTGCCACAGACAATTTTTCTGACTTGGCATCTGAACTACCTGCTGATAAACTTTGGCATATTCATTAATCACACTAATTTGAAAGCAAACCAATTTCAATTGAAGAATTTAAATGGGTATTATTCTCCAAGCTACTCTTGAGCATTTTCTGTTTATATCATGTGACTGGCTGTCTGGATCAATAGAAAATAATTGTACTGCTTCTTCATTTAATGTTTAAATAAAGCAAAGGTTTGAATAATGCCACACACATGCAGTAGCTTTTAGTGATAATGTTCAGAGGTGTCATGTCATGCCATTCTGTCAAGAGAAGTACTTAAAAAGGACACAATTGCAGTGGTGGAAACAGGCTTTTATAACAAAATTCTTCCATTTGTGTGTGGTTCACCGGTACACCAGTATAAAACTGAACTCTGATACCACATACTCAATAGTATGTCATTGTTATAGGAAATAGTTTTCACTTTTGGTTGTTTTTTTTGTTGCTTTTGTTTGATTTTTAATTTTTTTTTTTTATTTGTTGATGTTATTTTGGTTTTGTTTGTGTGTGGGGTTTTTGTTGTTTTTTTTTTTTTGTAGAAACAGTGTCTAAATCAACTGATCTGCAGATTAGTTTTGCTTAACAAGTTACATCTGTCTGAAGAGGATGAGTACTATTATGTTGCTCTTAATACAGCTGATCATTGGAGATGGGTGCCCAGGTAGGATAATCTTTAGAAAGTTTGATATTATTAGCAGCCAATATTAATATAAATAGTAAGAATGCATTAGAAGGGAAGAGATGTATTTTATTAGCTGGCAAGATGCAATGGTATTAGCCAAGGTCCACTGAAGTCAGTGCACTAGGTCAAATCTTGGTGCCTTGCCCCAGGATCTGTCTGTCTAAATATAGAAGTGGCCCCAGAGCAAATGTCAGCCCAGCCCTGTGCACGGTTCCCCAGCAGAGCCAACAGCCAGGGCTTGCTTGGGAAAACAGGTCATATCCAGCTTGTCCCTTCCCCTGCTTCCAGCAGAGAACTGCCAAGGAGGCTGCCCAGCTGTTTGGTGCTATGCCTGCTGCTCATGGTCTGCTTGGTGGAGGCATTTCGTCCTGTTTCTGCCTTGGCTTGACTTCTGTACTCTGCACTGTTCTAAGTTGCACAGTGTGTTTTCCTGTATTTTCCAACAATAGAACATGGTTGGTTTTACCACAGTTTTTACCAGCCAAAACACCAAAGTTCTGAAGGTGCAAAGGAAAAAATAATTGGGTTTTTTTTTTCTCACTAGATTTCTTTCTAGGATTTAGAAAAACTCTTTAAGTGGGATTCTGGAATTCAATTGAAAAATAAAGAGGTTTGTTCTTATGTCAGAATCATTATTTTTAATGTTCCTTGCCTACTCGAGATTGTGTTTCATGCATGATCAAATACAGGGTAAATATTCAATGATAGCCACTAAAGGCTGATCATTATTGAAGATATTTTAGTATTTAACAGGGAGTAAAATTCACCACGGAACCGATGCATTTAAGTAAAGAAATGAATGTTTTTGCATGCTGCATATTAATCAAGACTATGAGGTGAGGATAAGGAAGTTTTTAACGTTGATACAGAAATTACTGGTTGAAGTTTTACAGCCTGTTCCCTGTAAGAGTTCAGAGGAGATTCTGATATTATTCACTTCTGGCTTTAAAATTAGTGGTTTTAACTGTGCATCAGAGTGGTCGATTTCCAAAAATTTAGTCTCAGTGGTGGATGTTTGTGGAGAGATTCTGAAAATCTCTCTGTCTTTTAATACTACTCCTTTGGGCAGATTGATTTTTAAAAGTATCTTTAGCCTGTTGGCTTATATTAAAAGCAGAGAGATGTAGAAAGGGTCAAGAGAAACAGAAGAAATAGTCCCTTAACTAAAGCATATTTCTATAATAAAAGTGAGATGGAAGCCTTGCCAGACCAGCTGAGCTCATAGCAGACTCCTAAGGGGTCTTTAATACTTTCAGGTTGCTGGTCTGGTACCTGAGGCAGTTACTGACACCAGCACAGTCACACTTTGGTGTCAATAGCCTTAAGGCCCAGTATTTCAGGTGTTGCAACAACAAAAGAAACCCAACCCAAACCAACAAAAATCAAACCGAAAACATAATTAGCAAAAGAGCCACTATGTTATAAACTGGAATCAAGAAGGAAGTCTTTTCCTACCTTGGGTTTTTGCATTTTGAAACAATTAGAGAGTCAGAGGGTAACTGTTTGGAAGGGATATTAGGAGGTTATATTTAAGTCCATGGGTGCTGATCCATATTTTTGCCATTGCTCAGCTTTCCCCTCTATCTAGAATGGAAATTTAGTTCCAGTTTGCTTCCAGTTGAGTTTGAGACATTGCACTCATTGTCTCTGCCAATTAAAGGGGGAGAAAAATTCCCCTGAAAGATGAAGAAGGTGCACACAGTATGTGTTACACATTCACATCCCAGAGTCCAGGGCCTCCTAGCCAAGTGGGCAAGGCAATGTGCAAAAATTGAGCACTCTCCCGATAGAAATATAATCCTGAAATAAGAAGTCTGTCAGTCTGGGGATATTCCTCTGAGCAGAAATCACCAGCTGAGCCAAGTGCATATTATCTAAGCAGATTGTCTATGATAGGACATCACAGAAAACAGCAAACTTTGGGTTTGTGTCTTTCACTGATTAAAACAGATACTTTTTTTTTCATCTGCTCCTTATTGGTAACTCAATAGACCATGGTGGAGCTGTTTTGATTTGTAATAGTTTGTTTCTTCCCCAGAAGTCATTGGATGTAGAGACCAAGGTTCTAATAGCATCGACCGTGTTATTGCCACGGTAATAAGGCATCTTGTCTCAACTTGGGAGTTTTTGTTTGTTTATCACTACGATTTTCATTACTATACAAGGAACAGCAGGTGAATGTGTCCATATATAGCTAAAGAGAAAATGATGTCTGCTTTTTTATCCATTCCAATCCAAATGTTAGTTGGAATGTGCTTCGGAACACATTAATATGGCATTTGCAAGCAGCATTATAACTGGCAATATGTTTCAAATTCCTTTGATGTTTGACATGGGCAGGACAAGAAATGCTATAGCATCATGTGCAAAAGTCACTTCTGAAGTTCAGAATTTTGCCCATAACTTTCAGGCAAAATAAATAAAAGAAACATTTTTGTGAATGGCTAAATAAGGAGAACTGAAAAAGAGAAGGAAGAATAATAGGATGTGATAGAAATTCAGGTAAATATCACTGCACTGAAAGCAGCAAGGTTTGAGATTGAGAAAGGATAGAGGAAGGGAGAGATAAGTGGCTTTGGTGCTTCAGGGAAATCCTCATCTCTGCCAAGCTCTCTAGTTTAAGGTGGCATGTGCAGAAGCTGCCAGGTGACTCTGGATGTGATGAGTCAAGCTGTCTGCAAGGTGGAGGAAGTTTATGACAAATGCTGGAGGGTGATAAAGCCACAGTGAGTCAGAGGTAGGAATGACAGAAGGCACTCCTGTGATCACCCCAGACACCCTGTACTGCACACACTGTGGGATCCCACCTGGTAACTCATACCACAATTACTGCCTCTTCTAGAAAGATACTTAGTCTTGAGGGAAAAACTTCAAGAAATGGGTCATCTGTGTCAGTAAGTAGCTGTCTCTCATCTCTTTTTCTCATATTTGATTTCCATCCATGGAACTGGTTTATACTGGTTAGCTAGAATCTCCTTTGTGGTCAGAAACACGGAATATGTGTCTCTTGGTACTTGTAGGTCCTACTCCTTTTATGCTCCTAACCAGCTCCTACTCCTTATCTGTTTGATTGCTGGAGCTAACGATGCTTTAACAGGTACAGTAAGAGTAGCACAGCCTTATTTATAATGGTTTGCTTCAAGGAACAGCAAATAATGACATGTAGTTTTGGTAGAATTGAAATCTGTTATGTTTAGGAATCAAGATAGGTCTGGAAAGGAAAATTCTGTGTATGAGGAAGCATCTAGTTATGAAAAGATCTAAAGATAATTAGATGTATTAAGTCCCAAGTGATGCACTAAGGAGATGCCATGGTCAGCACTGGGGTATAGCCAGCAGAACTAATCTCTGCTTCTTGGACAATCTTAAATTTAAAGAAGGAAATAACTCAAATGGTGTTAGAAGGAAGACCATCTTCATGAGGGATAATATTAAAAAAAAAATCCATAAAACTACAAAATTAATTATTAACTCTTCAATGACTCTTGATATTAGTATTACTTTCATTGGATGGATTGTGAAGATATTTTAAAAAAGGAAAATTAAAATATATTATACAATTTCTAGCAGGTTAAAGGCTGCATGAACACCTTTGAATTATTAGAAGTAATCTAGGCAAGCAACACCTCCTCCTCCCCATTTCTAGCACTGCTCAAGTGCCTACACAGTCCTATTCTTTTCTAGCCATTAAGGACATATTAGGTAAAGGTACACTTCAGAAATAGGAAGCTATATTTAAGGAATCATGTCTCATTTCCTAGCTCTCTGTAGGTTTTCAAAGACAGCGTTGCTTATATTTAGTAGCAATTTTACCAAGTGAAGAGTAATACTTCTTTGAAGAGAGGTTGCCTTCTTAAAATGTTTCAAAATCATTTTCCATCTTCAAATAATATAAATCTATGCTAAGAAGCCCTTAGCAGTTAAGTGCCCTCGCAAAGTAGTAAATGATGATTGAAAAAAGGCCAAAGGCCAAGGCAGTTCAGGGAGTTAATTTGTTATTAGGTTTGCTTCTGTATTTAGAGAAGGCCTGATTGAAGTGAGTGCACCAATTCCTTTGCTAGTGTGAGTCTGCATTGTTGTAATGCACATGAAGAGGCGGTTGGTATCTGTGTACATGCTGGCAGCTTTTCTCTAGGGATACCCTCTGAGGAGGCAGCCCAAATATTATATAAATGCCTGAATATCTCCAGCAAGAAATGCTGTCAAGGCAGAAGCAGGAGGTGGTCTAATTACTGGGCTCTGAGCTGAATCATGTGTGACAGTAGCATGAACTTAACAAGAGGTTCCATCTGGTTGATGGAACTGTGAAACCCCGACTGATGGTTGCACGTGCCTTTGAGTGCAGCCCCAAGAAGGGGAAAGAAGGGTGCCAAGGATGCCTGGGTATGGCAGGAACTTGGGTATACAACATGCTGAGGGCCAGAACATGAAGTGGAAAGAAAATCCAGGGCGAATGCTGAGGGCTCTGTGCAGCTGGTGGAGACGTGGGCTCCACAAGCTCATTGTTGCTGGGTTTTTTTAAGTTCTGTGGAAACAACACAATGATGTTTGCCCCAACTTTGGGCAGATCTGCTTTTAAGAAAGACGTAAAAGTAAAGGTTTTTTCTAATGCTTATTTACATTTTTATTTCATGATGCCAAGTTTATTTCCCTCCTAACCTCAGCGATTCACCAAAGGCCATTTTACAAATACTATTTCAAGCAGCTCTTTCAGAGGTCTGTGTATTACAACATTTTGCTTCTCACTTATGTGAAACGAGGAAGGAAAGGACTCGGGGCACTTAAAACTCCTTCAGCATCAACAGCAGTAAGTCTGTGGATTGCAATAGATACACACAGACCTCCATACACTAAATATCCTGTCTGTGAAACATAGGAATTTGAAGCCTCATTGTGAGATCTATTTAATGTTTAATTGCCTTATGATGAAATAAAATACCAAAAACCTGTATCTGTTTGGTCAGAAATTCACGCTTTAGAGCAAATCTAAACTGTAGATATCCAGAGCTGGATGTCCAGCAAGTTTGTCCCCCAATGCAAGTAAGAAGTAAGATGTTAATAAATACATTATATGTATTTAAGAATAAGTGATGCAGACTTAATATTATATGTAATGACTACTAGAGTAGACTAACCACAGCTGAGGCACAACCACTATGGTGATATAAAAGAATTGGAAAGATTCCCAGCTTCTATTCTAGCTTTGTTGATTAATTTTGATTTAAAAAAAAACAACCCAGACAACCTGTTTGGTAGAATTTTTATTAGTTGTGCTGGTTTTGTCAGTGTTTACAGGTGGCTGAATATGATGGAGTTTGTGTCCCAGGGGACTTCTTCCTGGCTATCTGAAAATGGATTTGAACATTAATAAATGGGATTTTCCCCATCCCAGTCAGCTGTTTTCTGAAGGATGATGGACTGTAGATATCTAAAGATTCCTTCAAACTTTTTTTTCCCCTGTAATTGTTATGTGTATTGATATTGTAGCTGTTGAAGTTTTGTTATGTGAAGCTACTGAGTGATATCTACCTGAAGACATACGTCATAATCCAGTGACATAGATCAGTTTGATACCTTCTACTTATGCCTTCTAATGGCCTATTAAAATTAAGTCAAATGATTCACAGATAAGGACTTTATAAAAAGTGATCTGTGATGTTTATCTCTTCATCACAGTTGATGTTGGAATTATTTTGGCTGTGTTAGAGGTTTATGTTGTTTTGACAGCTGGAACTGAATTGATTATTTTTCTCCACCAACAGTAAGAATAAAGCCTTTAAAGTATTCTCCACCTGTTATTTTTATGAGAAAGAGTCCAGGCTTTGAAACAAAACAAGCAGTATTAATTATAAAATAGTGTTGTTATATTCTAGCCATGAAAGTCATGGAATTAACTTGCAACATCATAACTTGGGGATGTGACTCCTTCCTTAGGCTTCCAATGGAGTGATCTGCCTCCTTGTTATTTCTGCAAGATAGAAGCATTATCTGCTTAACTTAGAATAATTAAAGCCTTTTGCAGAGTGATGCACAGATCCTGAATTTTGATCATGTGAGCAACTGATGGTACTTGTATTCATGAATATTCTTTGGAGCAAGTTTTCCTTACAGTCTGATTTTTCATATTGCAATATTTAATAATTTATACATTATTACATTATACATTAATGTAATATTATATATTACATTATTTCTTATGCCATTTTTTTTTTAAGTTATGAAAGATAACTTGTACACTGCAAGAGAGACTTATATCTCTTTATCCAGTCCTCTTTACTCTTCAAGCAAAATTATAATGTGGATTTCTTATGGATGGTGTCAGGCAACAGATTATTTTGAATTCTAAATAGAGAAAGAGATTTTAATTTCATTGTGAGAGCAGTCAGAATAAAGTAGTTGGGAGGGGGAACCTCAATAAATGACTTTTTTTTTTTTCCCCCAAGGATAATGGTCTCAGATAATATCTAGGATAATCAAAGAATTATTGATTGAGGGTTCTGTTATTGGTTGGTTTTTGGTTTTTTGTTTGTTTGTTGTTTTGATGTTGGTGTGTGTTTTCTTGTGTGTGTTTTCGTATTCTAGCATTAGATGCTGTGAACATCTTTATTAACACAGAGTGATAACTTAATCTGTCTTTCACTCTGTTCTAAAATTGCCCCTGAAGTAGCTACAGCTTTGATGTGACAAAATCCCAAGGAGCCCTTCATGTTCCCTACCTGGAGTGAGCTGTGTGAGCTCTCAGCAAACAGCTGTCATGAACAGGGCATCTTCTCAGAGCTCTTACGGCTCAGAGGAGCAAACCTCAAGAGGTGTTGAACAACTCCTGCCAGAGGCTTTGTAGCCTGCAACTCCTCATTGCTCTGCAAAATCTCAATGTAAAACTGGCAGGGAATTCCTAAAATAGCAGTATGGACAATAGTCTGGCTACCATAGAAACTCCCACCACAAGGAAGAGCTTTCTCTTCATTGGCTTTGTCGTTCAAATATTGAGAATGCATTAACTTTGAAAAGAATGTTTTTAAATGGTGTGATTTTCATCACATCATTCATGTCACCTGATTGTCCCTTTGCTGCAGCTTTCACTTTCCTCCCAAATGGAATCTGCTCTGCATGTCTAACTCTGATGGACAAAAGTTGTGTCTCTTTCATGATGCTTATCTGATGAAATTTCATCTCAACCTTTTACGGTGTGTTGTTTCCCATCATTGGTCTTCAGGATGTGAACTTGACCTTCGTGGCTTTTCTCATCATGTGAGGCAACACAAGCTGTCTTCCTGGCACCCTATGTGGCCACGATTTTGTTCATTCCTCTTCTCTGCTGAACTGCAGTGATTTTTGTGTTAGCAGGTGTAAGAAAATCTTGGGGGGTGTGATACCAACCCTTGGCTCCTGTCACAGAGAGTACTATTAACAGGAATATTTTATGCTGTATTCAATGGGATGACTACCAAAGCTCCTCAAGCTATATCTCCTAGCAAAAAATGCATTAATAGGGGTGCAGGGAAAAATGCCATCTAGACAGATGGGAATGACTCTAGCCTGCTGAAATGCTTGTATGCAGTAAGTGTGTTTATGAAGGGAAGGATTCCCAGGCCAGACAGCTGTCTGCAGTGTGTTTTCACACCTACCCTGAGAGGGACACGAGAAAATCCAGGGCACATTTCAACATGACAAATAGCTTTCCAAAATGAAACCATGGGTTTTTCCTTCAGGTCAGCAAACTCATGATCTGGTGGGAAATCTGTTAGATGAGCCTTTAATTTGCTGGTAGAAAGAACTCCCATGTGACAGTCTGTTATAATTTGCATTGCCTGTTGCCTGATTTCTCCAGGCTATTTGAATTAGCCTAGTCAGTGATGGATCAGGGGTCACCAAGGAAAGCTTCTGAGTTGCAGTTGGTGGCCTTCTAGCTCAAATGCTTCAACAGTGGAGTTAATGCACAGTTCTATATCAGGATGGTGGGGTGAGATTGACTGAGCAACTCCAGAAACATCTCAGATTTTGTTCTTTCAATGGCTTGTTGTAAATTGCACAACGTGCAGATTTTTTTTTATCCCAATATCTTGAGCTAATTTTGAAAAGTTCTGCCTTTCTAGATTTCCTCCCACATTTCATTTAAATAAGTTATTCTTCACCTTTTGTTCCAGGCTACCGTGCTCTGTTAAATGCTACTTCAGAAATGACTGCCTTTTACTGATGGGTGAAATAATCTCTCTGCAAAGTCTGGAAATTATTTTCAGTCAGGGAGGTATTTTAAGCTGCTTTGAAGTGAGAAGTGCAGGATAAGGGGGATAGGCAGTGCGTAGGACTATGAAGTAGGTATTATGTGTTCTTTATTGGCTTCTGATACTTGGTGCTTTATGGGGTTTTGAGCATGTTGTTTCATTTCTTGTTATTGCTTTTTTGATTGTCTGTTTTTTCAGAAAAGGTCTCACGTTATTTTGCCACAACACCTGGAAGAGGTTGAATGGAACAAATCTGGTCATGGAATCACAAGCCTCTTTTTTGTATTAGCTCAGTGGGATAATCATGGGCAATTCCCTGTGTGATCTTCCTTTGGACACACATCTCAGATAAATCTAGCAGGTTAAATTGAAGTAATGGGCATGCTATATTAATATCTCTTTGAGGCACCAAGATGACTTGCTGATGTGCTCAATGCTGCTTTTTTTATTCTGTCTTTCCCTAGACATGCACGAGGATGTGAAAAGCAAGTTGCTGTTTATGATGGTAAGGCAGTTACATGTCTTTGAAAAGGACAAATGTTTTCAAACATCTGTTTGATCAAACTGAGTCTATGTGCTTTCATTTCCATATTCATCACCTGGACTCTCTGCCTTACTTTTAGGAATGATTAATTTTTCTTTGCTCACTTGTCTTTTTCTCCTGTGACCATGAAGGGATGTAGGTGCCTGTGCCTAGAAGAGTTTTTTTGCTGCCCCCCAGGTCAGAGTAGCTGTTCTGACACACACATCTCTGCTCACGTTGGGAATGAGGGCTGCCATCTGTTTTTCTATGCAGTGTAGAAGACCATGTCGTTTCAGGACTTACATTAAGAGTGACAGAAACACTGATTTCTGAGCACTGCTCATTTCTGCTATGTCTGCTCAGACAGAAAATCCTGTCCTGAGGACTACTCACAGGGGAGAGAGAAAAGGGAGGGCCACAAGCTGTGTGAAATGGCTGGGGTCTCGCTGGGTCTCACACAGTAATGGCACAGATCTCTGTGTGCCTGTGCTCAGTAACTGTTAGCTGAGATACAGTTGCTTTGTCAGACTGCTCATGGGTTTTAGAGTCACAACCCAGAGATTTCTACATCTCTGCTCATGAAAGGTAATTTTGCACTGTGTTCTGTTTGCAGCTGTTGTGTTTAAAGCTGAGGGAACCCCAATGGCCTTGGAACAAGACACCTCACATGACCCTGCAAAATCTACACCATTTACCCTGATTATGGTGTCCACCCTTTATCTGGCCCTGACATATGCTAAAAGAAATGCAAAAAAAATGGTTCCCCTGAGGAAGCTGGTGGTTCACAAAGTCCTAATAACATTAAAATGTAATCTCACTATCTCCTTAATGCTCCTGTAACCTGCATGCCTTTAATAGTCTGTACTGTTTGCTGCCACTTCAGTTATTGGGTATAATAAGAGAGCCTAATGCTTTAATGTTTGTTACTGTCCTACTTTCAGAATCCCTTATAGATGCGAGTTGTATAAAATTTAAATCAGAAATGGTGCATGTAGTCATCACTGCTGTTATCCAGAGGAAGGGAATGCCATTCCCTTTATTTAACCTGCCAGCCTCTATCCCCCTGGGTGTATTTCTTAGAGTGAAAACCAAGAGTGCTGCAGTTGGTAGGTTGCTATTGCTCATTAGCATTGCAGGTATGTTATGCTGCTGTGTAATGCACTTTGGCTCAGTGGTCTTGCTGCTGGAGTCAGTCTTAGAATGAGTATCAGGAAAGTTTGGAGATTTGAATTGTTTTTCAGTGCCACTTTTGCAGGAAAATGGACCGGGGGAAAAGCAACTCCTTGCTTTTATTTTTTGTTTGTTTGTTTGCTCTTTGAGCGTTGTTATGTTGTCTTGCAAATCCTTGTAGCACAGTACAACTTCTATTTGATCCTGCTGCCAATATATTGCATATTCTTACTCTCCACTCCTATCACCTCTGTGTCTGTTTTTGTTTTGAGGCCTTGATTCTGTGTTTTAAGGCTTGACAACTTATAACCACACAGCTTGTTATAATAGCCCATAGAAAGAGCCTTCTTAATTCCTGTGTATCAAAGGGCATGACTAAACCCTTACTGTATATTTTGCTGGTGTCTGGTATTAAAGTTCTTTATGCTTTAGTCACACAGTAAAAAATGATGCATTTATTTTCATAACAGTGCAGCATCCTTGCATTCCACTTTGTAGAAAAGAAAGATAACAGAGGAAAGCAAACATTTCTGTTGACTTGCTGTGATGTGTGATCTGCCAGTCAAAGGAATTTGGAGTTTTTTGTTTAGGAGTTTTGTTTAGAGGGAGGGAAAGAGGATTGCTAAAAGCAAAAAATGCATCTACTTGCAACTCATTTCAAATCTTTTTTTTTTTTTTTCTAGCCTGGTGTGAAGCTCAGAAAGAAAGATCTCTTGCTCTCCATATGTTAAGTTGACTTCACATGTGGACACATTATATTTGCATGCTAGTTCCAAGCATCTTTCTTAATTTAGTTTTTTTTTGTTGTTATTGTTTTGTTTTTTTCTTTTTGGCAGATCTCTTAGATAGGTAAATACTTTTTTTTCCCCTTTCTTT
>JAOEGS010001118.1:111135-142042 GCA_025447755.1 Corythornis vintsioides | reverse complement strand
TTGATCTTTTAGCCACTCATGCCCAGACTTCTTTCTTTTTTTTTTTTCCTTTTCTTCCTATGTGATAACTGCCCAAAGAGTGTCATTATCCTTCCTAATTTGACAGCTCTTTCCTGCTTGAACCTATGTAACAGGCTTAGGCAGTGTCTTCATCTGCTGTTTGCTCACTGTGGCATAACTACCTTCTGTCTGGGCCCTGGAAGCAGATGGGAAACTGGACATCTTGACTATTGTTATTTCCCATGCCATGGTTCATAGTCCAGCCTACTCAGCCCACTCATTGGCACTTGGCAGACATGAGCAGGAAAGCATGTCCAAAAAACAGGCTCAGAAGGGTTGATAGATCACATGCCTCCAGCTTTAGCTAAACCTCCTTGTCCTTCAGCTACAGAAGAGCTCTGGCTTTTGAAGCACAAATGGTAACTCAAGAGCATCATAACTTTGTGATCGGGTGGAATCATTTCTGTAGCAGTGGGTACTAGTGATGGCTGCACAAAACCAAAAATGGTGGAACTAGAAACATGTGAATTACCATGGTAAGGACATTTTCAGCAGAACTGGCTCCTTGGTACATTCATCAAGACAAAAAATTTTTGTGGAAACACATCAGCTGAGAGGAGGAAGATCTCGGAACAGATGCTAGCTTTAGAGACCAGGATATTCAGAGAGCTATGGGGAAACCAGATTAAGATTTCTACCCTGAATATCATCTCCAGATCCTACTCCTTTTCTCTCTGGCTCACTTTCCTTGTAAGTAAAATCTGCTAAAAGCTTTGGAAATCTGAACATTTTGAGCAGAGTGTTTCCCAATCCATCTCTTCCTTGGGAATATGGATAGAAAAACCAAATTTTGTCAGTCATTAGCCCTGCTGTTAAATCAGGGGGCTTATCCCCTCATGTAAATGCACAGCAGTCAGGAGAGGGAAAGGAAGATTCTGCTAAACCACACATATGGGAAATAGAATATAAACCTTTTCAGTTTCACCTGAATCATGCCTTATTATCCTGATTTTTATAAAAGAACAATAATCATCTTTAGCACAACGATTTCCAACCTATCCTGTGCAAAGTCCAGTCCTTTTGAGGTGAGTGAAATGAGTATGGCATAGACCCAGGTGGCTATGATCTCCTTTCTATTTAAGATGTTTTCTCCCTGTAGCATTCCTCGTTCTCAACTGCACACGTGTGCTTCATGTGGCTGCATCTGACCTTGCTCAGTGGCAAGATTAAAGCCTGAATCCCAAGTAGTCTTGGGCAAGGACTCTGTTACAGAAAGGGACATATCAGCCATCATTCCTGATTGAAGACATAGAACATGCTGAGCAGCATGGAATTCTGGAAGAGTGACAAAATATTTCTTTACCAGCTCTTTTAAGGCTCCACGTTGAATGTCAGCTAAGAGAAACCGATCATTTAATTAGGTGTCCAACTATTTAGATAGTAAAAAAATAATAGTTCATAATGGATTTAAGGACTCTGTAACACATGCTTATTCTTAATTCTTTGCATAAAAAAACCCCTCAATAATCATTCAGCCATTTTGCCCATCAGTAAGCCTTTTCTTAAGTCTAGAAAGCAAGCAATGTTATGTCATCTAATGCTAGTTCAATCACACCAGTAATGGTGAACAAGATCTTCCATTGTGCTGTGAGCATCTGAGAGGATCTAGTTCAGAGGGAAATCTGTTGACCAGAAAAATAGAAAAAAAAAAATCAAATTCTTCCACTCATTTAATCTGTGTTCTGGTCAGCTCCATCTGCAGACAAGATGCTGCTTAGAAATTGTGTGTCTTATGTCAGCAGCACAAAATGCTTCACCTCCTGATGGGGTTAAATGCAGGTAAAACCCTGTTTACTCCCTTGTAGGGCTAGTAGGTAGGTGTTAATGGAGGTATCTGCTGACACTAGTCTTTCCCAGCAGGGAAACAATTTAATTCCGTTTTTTTAATTTGCATTATTGCATTTGTAGGGGTGGTTGAAAATTCAGCTCCTGTCTATTTTGAGTTTTCCAGTATTGCTTCCCTCCAAGGCAAAGCACAAGGAGTTGTGTTAAGCACAAACATCAGATTACCTGGGTTCCTTCTGGAAATGAATTTAAACCATGGGGACAGAGGAAGCTGTAAGTTTGCCTTCACTGCAGAGCTCAAATGAAAGAAAACTAATGATGTGGAAGGAGAGAGTGAGTTGTTTGGGGCGGGGGGGAAGTCTCAAAGATTGAAGAGAAAAAGCTAAACCCTGTGGTTTGGGATAATCCTCAAAAAGTTTCCAATCTTTTTGACAATTAGTTGAAATGAATTTGATTTTTCAGAGGCTTGCCAGATTCAACTCAAGCTATTGAAACGTCAGAGGAAGACAAGGGAATCTTCTGTCTCCCAGGAGGAAAACTTTGAAAAGTAGTAGAAAGCTCTTCCTCAGACAGCAACAGACTGAGCAATAGGACAGGGAAAAACACGATAAGGAGCTGCTGGAGAAATCCAAGGGTGAAAATCATTTGCAGCTTTGCAAAGCTAAAGAAGCCTCCAACTATAAGGTCTCTGAGCTTGTCGTCAAGTCAATCCTTTTACAGCTCTTGGGAGTAGAGGGCTGCAGACAGAGTCCTGTTCTCTCTCCATGCTCCAGGAAGAGAAAAAGACATCAGTGGCAGCTGATAACTTGGATTAGCTGTGGGATCTAATAGTAGTGACAGAACAGTGCTAGCTGCAGATACAGGCCCCTCTGGGATGACAAATGGCTTTTCTGTGTCCTTTCCAAAAGGTGATGTCTTCACAAGAGAAGCAGGCAGACGTACTGCCAGGGCAGCAGGAGAAGGCAAGCAGAAGGCAAAGGCAGCACAAACTATTCTTTTGGCATCGACTTACTGAGTATATGCAGGGTGGGGAGAAGAGATATTAACTGGAAATTGAATCTCCTAAGAAAAAGTCTTCCATTTGTTCAGCTACGTTACTGTGTGGTTGGCATGTTCTGTACACTGATAAAGAGAGGAGATGGGTTTGTTCCAAATTGAGTTGGATAAACCTTTTCTTCTTTTCAGGAAGAGAGAATTTAGCAATCTGTAGGTCTTTGGACTGAATGCTCTTAATTCACATGGGTCAATGAAGGTAACCCTCTCCCCTCCTGCACAAATCTCCATGAAATGTTTCATTTCAAGAAAGCTGAAATCATCCTTCAGGAAGAAAATCTTTATTATCATGCTTTTTAAATTCAGGTTTTTACTGTCACTTGTGAAATTGCATCTTTCAGGAAAACAGGGATAAATAACAAAGGAGAGGAGTCAAATTTTTGCCCTCTCCCTCAGTACACAGCCACAACCAACACCATTCTGAAGCCAAACAGTTTAGACCCAAATAATATTTTTCCTTTTTTCAATTGAATAATATAGAAAATACTGATTTATTGCCATCCTTTTTCATGTTTTGTTTTCTTTGCTTTCTAGTTTTGGTTTGTGGTTGGTTTTTTTTTGTTTGGTTTGGTTTGTTTTTTTTTTTAAGCTGAACTGCCATATAAAATAAATCACAGCTCAGTCAGCTCTCATTCCCATTCGAAGGTTATCTGGGACACTTACTATTGTCAGGTAAGTCTATGTTTACTGAGATTGAAGTTCTTAGGAGACAGGCACTGAAATTCTTATTGGAATCTGTTATTTCAGATAAGTAGTACTGTTTAAAATAAATAATTCCAGATAACTGAAAGGTAAAATTCAGGATCTATCACGAAAATAAATAAATAAAGCTATAAGATAAAGCAAGACATAGTCTCTATATAGAATTGGTGTGATTTAATTTCTTCTCTGTGGAAAACAAGTCCAGTTCTGTTGATTCACTGGGTTTCTTAACTGCAAAATCCAAACACTGTTTTCTTCTGAGTTGGTTTTGGAGGTGGAGTTCCAGTTTATTCATGGATTCCTGACTTGTCTGATAGTCTGGAGCTCATGCCAACACATGTAGTGACACAGGGACACTTTCCTCCACCTAACTAAGCACTGTCAAGACAGAGGTGTATTTCTTTTTGACTGGTCATTGCTTAGATAAACCTACAGCAGTGTCTCTATTTATGTCCATGTGCACATGTTTAAGTGAGCACTAAGAAAAAGAAAATAAATCTGAGAAACTGCTCATACTCCTTCCTCTGGAGAGGTGTGATGGCAGATGTTAGTTATTTGTCCTCCTGGAAGGGATGAACTAACAGTGGGCACAGAATCTTCTCATTTCCATGGCAATGAATGTGTTCTAGAAAATTTGCTTTATAATGTATAGTTGGAGAGTACCTTTTATTTCAGATTTCCTGGAAAAGGTTTTATTAAGAAGATTATTTTGACACTTGTTTTTGTTGCTGCCTGAATTACCATATCAAAGAAGCACTCTCCAGAGTGTGCAAAGAAAACAGCAGCACTGTACATGGTCATACGGAATTTATATTAATGGTTTGCAATGACTAGTGTTCTAACTTAATTTTAGGGCCATTTCCTCTTTGGCTAAGGTATTTTTGAAGAATTGCTGAATAATTTATAAGATTCACGTTTAATTAATGGGAGAAAACACCAGGACTCTAAACCCATGGTAATAGCTATTCTTTTGTGTTGCATTATCCTGACAACCACTTACAGAGTTTCCTCTTCAAAACTCTCTCTTGCTGTTTAATGTTAAATAAAATTCTAAGCAACATTCCTGAACTTCAAGTGTATTTTTTTCCATTAAAATAGACTTTGGTTCATATCATGAAATGTACAAGCTAACATTAACTGAAGAGGATTGGGGTTTTTTAATATATCTTTATTCACTTTGAGGGTATGCTGTACATCTTGTATTATGAATGATATTGCACCAATGTGAGCTTGGAGATATCTTCAGCTATACTCACAATTCCTATAAAGCCATTTCCAGGGCCAATGCTGACGTATAGGAAGCATTTCCTTTTTCTCCATTCCCAGTCCTGCCTGTTTGGGTGAATGCTGCCTGGGGCTACGGTGTGAGAAAAGCCTTTTGGCATCACACTGAGATCAAAAGTCACTTCTTTATTCTGCCAAAGTTTCTGTTGGGTGAATCGTTTAATCTCCTTAGTGGATCGGTGCTCCGTTTGTAGGTAATGTACAGTTTGTCTATGTATTTTGTGGGTGGGTATTTTTGGTTGGTTTTGTTTTATTTTTTGTGGGGGGTTTTTTGGGTTTGTTTGTTTGTTTGTTTGTTTTCAGATAGAAAGTGTAAACTAGTGGCTGCATCTCAAAAACCTTAAGTTAATATTAACCTTTAAGTTAACTATTAACCTTTAACCTTTGCCTTTCTTTTGTTACTGTCATTGACATCAAAGCTCCCCTTCTTTCACACGTATATGTGCAATGTTACTGACATGCAATATGTGCTGAAATGTAAAATCTACTGATTTACCTGAAATGATGAATATGTTGTGTGTATTGGTAAAGGTTTTGATGCAAGTCATCTCAGTGAAAGTACTCTTCTCGTTTCATGTCCAGAGATGCTAGATGCTACTTTTAGCATAATTTAAGCATTAATATTATACACTGAGTCAAAGGCACTGATCTGACTTCAAAGTAACCAGGGAATAACCAATAAATAAATAAATGTTTGGAAAGAGTAAAAAAATAAAAAGCAGGATTTTTTTTTTTTTTAATCTATTTATTTTGAGATTTGTTTTCACCACGATGTACTTTGCTGCATCTTATAGGTCAAGTGCACTTGTGTAAAATTGAAATATGCAGCATGAAGTGAATGGGAAGCACTGCAGATATTTAACAGATGGAGTGATACAAAGACCAGTATTTGGCTTCAACTCTGCTGGCTTGGGTGAGCAACTTTGCTTTCTTCATACTTTGATATCCTCTCACAGCTCCTTAGGAAATGGTTTATTTTTTTTTTTTCTCAGTTTATCAACTTAAGATCCTTTTTCATTTAGAGTGTCCAGATGGTAATAGAACAGGATAAATGAGTAATAAATTCAGGTGGCACATGACACTGTTACTCGTGCCTTTCACGGAGTACTGTAGAGAATTCAAAGATAAGATTGGTGCTATGTAAATAATTGATGTAATCCTCAGACCAGTTGTCCTTTCATAAAGTAGCAGTTTAGAAAGTGATGTCATGTCAGACTTCATGTCTTCGTGAACACGGATTTTTACAACACCAAGCAAGACTGAAGTCAGTGCTGATGCAAAGATACTTCCTAGTAGCTTGCAAAGAATTACTCTAGTATTGTTCAGTTTACACAGGCAGTGGAGTAATGTCTCCAAGTTCTTACCTAAGAGGAACGAGAGCAAAATATCTGCAAAGCTGCTATGATCTCCATGAACATATTCCATCTGAAATGCCACTGAAGAAACTCAATGATCAATGAGACAATACAAGATATATCACCTGTCCACAGCTGTACTCCTCAGGGATGCTTTGGCTAAGTAACTTTTCCTTTGAATGCTGCCTTTCAGGGCCTGGAGATATTCAGCATGAATGATCTATCATTTAGAGCTGAAAAATATAGTAGTAGTGGAACTTATGAATCTAACTGTGCTCCTGCTAAATTTGAGACTCCTCCACTGCCTTTTACTCCTGAGAACCCTGGAAATTCTCAGTTTTAAACTGTGCTACATCCATGACTCAAAACAACCAAAGCCAGACAATGCAAATGTTCTGTGAAAAACGGAATGCTGAATTTTCTGTGATTTAAAAAAAAAAAGCAACCAGCACAAAGCCAAGCTGTAGGAACACAACCAAATGGCAATTTCAGTTTTGAAAGCACCCAAGTTTTGCCAATTTAAAACACAGCTGTGCTTTTTTCAATTAGATGAAAAGAATAGACTATATTTCCTTTAACACAGAGTTCTGTAAACATTAGGATGCTGTAATAAATAAATAAATAATGGATCGGTCCCAGCCAGGGAGCACAGATGCCACTTAATGTGGCAGTGTATTAAAGTTTACAGTTACTTCTTTCAGACTCTTCCCTGGGGTGCCATTTGTCAGCATACTGGAGAAGGAAAACTGCAAAGTCTGATTCACCGACGTATTAGACGACAGCTGTGCTCGCTGCCTGGGATTAGAGATGCTGAATCAAAAAGAGCTTGATCTGCCTTACACCAGCACTAAGCTGACATGAGGTTATACAGCTTGAGCTTGTTGGCTTTTTTTTCATCTGTTTGTGTTGGGTGTTATGAGTCAGCATTGGTTGGCTTTTTCCTTTCGGGATTGTCGTTTTCCTGGGCAGGATCTGTGGTGGGAAATGGGTTTGGCTCCGTCTCTAACCTGCAGAGGAGAGCGACCTGCGTTTCATGTGTTCCACTGAAGGGATAACTCTTAGGTGGGAGAAGGTGGCAGCTTGTCAGGGCACCAGCTGCTTCATGTGAGCTTAGGTTCGGTGTAAGGGTAAGCAAGCTAATTCTTAAGAGATCCTGCTAATGTCATATTCTTGTCCCACAGAGGCTGTTGATAAAGCAGGAACCACGTTGTCACCCTGCCTTGCCCCCAGTCAGACATGACAGGGGGGTTGGACTAGATGATCTTTCTAGGTCACTTCCAACCCCTATCATTCATTCTATGATTCAATGATCCAGCAACGTAATCCTGGCATAGGAGCTGCCCATGAGCTGGTAAACATGGAATAGATCCAGAGAATCATTAAGGTTGGAAAAGACCTCCAAGATCATCAACTCCAATTATCTAACATTATCATGACCACTACCATCTACCATATTACCAAGCAGTTCAGCAGGTACAATTGGTGTCCTCTGGTGCAGGGAAAAGAGGTCTGTTACAGCAATTGCTATTGTAAAAATACAGGGGACACTGCTTACTTTGGGTTAACTACTGCTTCGTATTCCATTTTAATATAGAATCAAACTCCACGTAATGTGTATGCTTACTTCTAGAAATCTATAAGGCATACACTGAGCTTACTAAATATGTGAATACCTATTTGATCCCTGGTAGCTTTGAGCTCTGCTTGAACTTTCAGACAAGAACAAGAGTACTTGAGGGGGAAAAAAAAAATCAGTTTTTCTATTTTAATTTTATTGTAGTGTAAATAACTGAAGGATTTTTCAGACTAGGAAAGATACTAATAAGAAGGAGTGGGATTTTTTTGGGTTATTTTTAAAAACTAGCTTCCAACAGACATTGCCCCCTTCTCCTAAAATCTCACTCAGCAACAGAAAATACAATTTCTAGCCATCATATCTAATGGCAGGATATGTGTTTTAAAGGACCACTTTGTTTTTATTTATTTGGATCTTTGAATTTTTTAATTTTTATTTTTCTTCCCTGGGAACCTCAGTATAGCACTTTCTATAATCAAGACCCGGGGAACTAACAGAGAGCAGCCTGTCTCTGGAGGATCCCATACACACTGATGATGAGGCTGAATGAAGGTAAAACATAAATGTAAACCAAAGGGGCTTTTTTTGTCTTTTTGTTTTTTAATTGATCACTTACATAATTAATGGCTTTTGGTAAACCTTTGGCATATGGTTATAATAAGGAGCAAGGGGCTGCCACTACCGTATGAACATTATGATAAATGACAGGGAGATTCACTGTTGTTTCATCACCAGAGGATGTTAATGAGGAAAACAGCATCATTGCAAGGCTTCAGTGTGATGGGGTTTTTTTTCTTTGCTCTAGACCTGCCAACCATAAACTTCCCAGCCTTTGTGATTGCTGGGCCTCTGTGAAAAGATTGAAGAACCATTTATAACAGAAAGTTGTGTTTCCTTTTGCCCGATTCTGCTTTTTGGAAATCTTACAGGAATCATAGTCCGTTTGCATGTACTTCTGGAATCCATTTACTGGATTAGTGTCTTAAATCAAACACATTAAATTAAGGAAAGACCTGTAGTTAACCTGCATCCAACTCAACACATAGAAATAGCCAAGCCAAGAGACTTTTATCACAGGATCACAGAACACATCCAGGCGGGTCTTGAGTGTCTCCAGAGAAGGAGACTCCACAACCTCCCTATAGTTAACCTGCATCTTCCAGGCTCTATCATCCCTACTGTGAAAAAGTTTTTCCTTGTGTTTACCCTAAAACTCTTGTGCTCCAACTGACTCCCCTTGCCATCATTGGATGACACTGAGAAGAGTCTGGCTCCATCCTCCCTACACTCACCCTTAATATATTGATAGACATTGATTAGGTTTCCCCCTCAGTGTCCTCAGATTAAACAGTTCCAATCCTGTCTTGCATTTCTGGTTTAACAGCTCTCTGTTCCTGCTTTAAAGTTCAGAGAATGGCTTATGTTCTGGTTCAGTGATTTCCCAAAATCTGGTCTTTCCGCTAGCAGAATACACTGTCAGAATGTCACTTTTCTGGGGAAATGCTAACTGATGATTCTGTGAACTGGACACAGGAGAAGCTAGCTGCCAGAGACCCATATTTTTGGCTGAGAGTATTCCACTGACTCGGTAGCTATCAAAATACAATCTGGTGCCCATCATTTGTGTGACATAGGCAAATGTCAGCTTGGGCTTCACAGCCAAAACACATTTTGCTCCCAAGAGCAGAAAGTCTGGTCGTCTAACCCTTTGTTCTTCAGCTTGTAATACACTTCAAAAACTGGGCTGGAATGTAGAGGGAAAGACAAACCCATCTATCTTAGTGCTTAGGCTATCCCTGAAGCTTTGCAGAGCCCTTCCAAAGGGCTGTATGCACCTCAGGTGAAGGAGGCAGAGGATTAGCTCCTGGTGGTTTGGAAACCAGGATCCAGTATCCCGGGTTGAACGTTCAACTCTGATGAAAATGGAATCTGATTGTGCGAAAAGAGAATTTTGCTATAGCCAGAGTGTTGGTGGGGACTAGGATGATGTATTTACTGACAGAAGATAAGCCAGAAAAAAAAATCAGAATGTGCCTCATTTATATAAGAATATAAACCAAGGGAATTAAGGGACTTTTGGGTTGTTCATGTGAGTACTCCCTATTGAATTCTTTCAGGCTTGTGGGTTATGGTTTTTTCTTCAGAAGATTAGGAAGCATAAGGAAAATCAGATGCCACCAAATTATCCACCTATCCTTGGAACATAGTTCTGCCCTTGATACTTCACGGAAAACTGAACGTGTGGCAAAAAAAAACCCCAACGTCTCTAATCATTACAAATTCTGTTAGTATAGGCAGGCACAACTATTGCTATATTTTTTCAAAGAAAATAGAATTTCACCACTGTCTCCTATTAAATAGATTGTTATTTTAGAAGAATGATAGCCTTTCATTTTATTTTTCACAACCAAATCAGATGAAAACAACAGCAAATGGGTATTTAACTCCATGACAGCATCGACAAATCAAGCATGATACATCTCACTGCAGTTTCCTCCTGCATGAAACTGTGTCTGGTTTTCTGCCTAAAAAGGATGAAAAGCAGAAAAGCAAAAGCAGGATGAGTCTTCCCTAAAGGAAATGTTCCAGAGAAGTGACGGAAGTGCAGTAATGCACCAGTCTACTTTCCCCCAGTTACTGTGAGCTTCCACATCTTTATAATTAATTACATGTGTGGAAGGTATTTTTGGTTTGGTTTTTTTTTTTGGTCTTGGCTGGTTCTAGAGCTCTAGACTCAACCAGCCAGTGGAAATCCTTCCAAAATAAACAAAAGCAACAGCTTCTCTGCCCAGGTGCAGTCAGTAAGACACATCTGAACCATCTATCAGGTACTTCTTGACACACTTTTAAGGTTTCTAAATTAAAAAAAAAAAAAAGAAAAAAAAGAAAGAAAGAAAAAAATCTCAGGAGGTAAATCTAGAACTAACACAAAGATTTCTTTAAACTGCTTAAATATGATATTCTAGGGCTTTGTGTTTTTTCTAACTTTTTCATATTTGGCATTGTGGCCAGAAACATTTGTTCCTCTTAGCAACAGAGGCTGTGACTAAACACCCTGTATCTCCCTTCCCAGCCAAGGCCTGTCTCATTTCCTCTTTGCTTCTCAGGAAGCTCTAGTTCAAAACATCTAGAGCAGCTGGTATCTCAAACCACAGAGGACTTGCCTACTTGTCTGTAGAGGTTGTCTTGTTTTTGGCTGGAATAGAGTGAATTTTCTTCCTCGTAGCTGGTACAGTGCTGTGTTTTGGATTTAGGCTGAGAATAATGTTGATAACACCCTGGTAGTTTAGTGGTTGCTAAGCAGCATTTTCACTAAGTCAAGGACTTTTCATCTCATCCTACCCTGCCAGTGGAAGCTGGGAGTGTGCAAGGAGCTGTCAGGGGACACAGCGAGGACAGCAGACTCAAGTGGCTATTCCATAGCACAAGATGTCATGCCCAGTATATAAAATGGGGGAACTGGCCAGTGGGGAGCAGATAGCCGCTCAGGGACAGTCTAGGCATTTTGGTCAGTGGGTGGTGAGCAATTGCACTGTGCTTCACTTGTCTTAAGTTTTCTTTCTTTCTTTTTTTTGCTATATTTATTTTCATTGCCATTATAACAATAATTCTTACTTTATTTTAGTTATTAAGCTGTTATCTCGATCCACAACTTTTTACTTTTTTTTCCCAGTTCTCTCCATCCCACTGCAGGGGGAGAAGTGAGAGAGTGGCTGCATGGTACTTAGTTGCCAGTTGGGATTAAACCATGACAAGGTGACAGAGGCATAATCAAGTTGTTGGTTTCTTTTTTTTTTTTTCCCTACAGAAAACAAAGCACGATACAGAGAACTTTCCATTGCACTGTGGACTTTAGTAGAGTACTGTATGCCTTAAAAAAAATCCCAAACAATCAAAAAGCAGCTTTGTTTATATGTTTGTTTTTCTGTGATAATCCCCTGTGGTGTCAGGAGCTAGGATAGAATGTTTGTTTGATTCTGTTTCTACCTTTAGTTAAGACCTGTAACAGACAATGCGTGTGTTCAAGAAAGGTCTCCACTGACCTGGAAATGCAGAATACTCTTTGTCTTAGGTCACAGTTAACTTTACAAATCCTGCAAGACCAAGGAACATAAGAGAGCAATTTGTAGAGCTGTATGTTTGTCCCTTTGCACATAATTTACCTCTACACAAAAATAGATTAAAATATATGCATCTGTTTGAGCATTTCTGTCCCAGCATTCCATTGCTGTTCTTGAAATTCAAAAGCTTGAAGTGATAAGACTTGAATTTTAAATTAGAAATATGAGTCAGTCATACTGAAATCATCAAGATTACTAATAGACTGTACTCAGTGTGAACAGTAACAGTATCATCCAGTCAGGAAATTTGTCTTGTAAGAATAATGGACCCAAGTTCTCTCTCACTCACATCACTATAAATCAGGAGTGACTTCAATTAAGTAAGGAGAATTACATCTGTGAAAATTGCCATGAGAAGAGAATGAGATCTGCTTTATTTACTTTTGGAGCAATTAAATATTTGAAATGAGTATTTTTGGATGTATATGTTGTAATAGGATTTACAATTGTCAGAATGAGTTAAAATCACTGTGTTTACATATGCATAGGATGGTTTTAATGGTGCACTTTTCTTCTTAGGGCTGTGTATTTGTCCTTGTAGAAAAACAAAGCAAAACATTATGATCATCAAACCAGTTACAACAAAATGTGGCTGCTCCTTCTATTTGTTTCTATATAAACATACAGTGAGCAAGCCAGATAAGAACAAAAAACATTGGTAATAAGCCTAGTATGACACAAAATTGAGTGTCTCTGCCTCCCTCTCTCTTGGAAAAGAAAGACAGACACTGCAAAAGAGAACAGACACATCACAGAAAAATTCAAATGGAACTTTGCCAAGCCCACTGCTATTGTTGATAAAGGGTTTGTCTCCTCTTCTCCCAGTTGTCTTCTGCTTCCCCTCTGTGAAGCATCCTGCAGGAGATGAAGGCAGAAATGCTTTTGTCAGAACACCCTGAAGGGGGTGAAAGTTTCAGCAGAGTGGCTGACAGCCTGTGGGACCTCTGGCACCCCAAACTCATGGAGCATGGGGTCTGCCATAGCCCCACTGCCCCTCCATGGGGCACACCTGGGGTGCATGAGCTCAGAAGCAAGAGCAACCCCAGGAGGCACCTAGATGCTCTCCAGACAACAGTTCATGCAGACTGTAAGGAAAAAGCAAGGCTGTACTCACTGAGAGTCTCTGTCAGGCAGATCCCAATGAGTTCAGCAGAGCTTATGAAGAGTGTTTTCAGGACACTATCAAATCAGTCATTGCTGTCTTTTGCATTCCACAGGTACTGAATTGATTTTACCTGATTCCAGTCAAGGTGCGTTCAGAAAAAAAAAAGCAGGGCATTGACTCTGGCTTCACTAGACCAAGTGGAATACTAGTAAGAAAGAGAAATCTTCCTGAGAATGTGGAATATATGACCTCTCTGAAATACATTTTTGACAGGAATCATGTAAAGTCCATCTCTGAACTCTGCTCATGTTTCTAGTGACCTCAATCTATCATGTAGCATCACGTGTCACCTCTAGAGGTGGAAGTGCTATCACAGGCACAGGGAACTGAGGAAGCTGTTGTGGAGACCCTCACTTTTGTCACATTTTTATGAACAATGTGCCTGCCTCTCTCTGTATCTCAATGTCCTGTCCTAAATCTTTTAGGACTATAGATGTCTAATTCAGATATAGTCCAGGCTTGATATAGGATATGCTGTTTTTCTCTATTCCTCCATTAATAATAATAATAACCTGTCAGCACAAGGCATTTCAGAATTTCTGGTTTATTTCCTTTAGATTTCCAAAGTCTGTGACTTCATCTTTGAAGCCTTTTTTTTTTTTTTTTTTCTCAACTACCAACTATTTAAATTTACAGCAATAGCAGTATCTGTGCTAAAGTAGAAAAAAAAAAAGACTGACTATAAAGGCATGAATAACTATTCCCTCAGTGATTTTAGCACTGATCCTTTAAAAATGTGGTGTATCACCTGGATTAGAACATAATGGATTTAAGGTACTTAATGATAATTGTATATAAGAACCTGCATGGCCAGATGGTGGTCACAGTGAATCCATGAACAAAGACTGTTTTCCTTCATCTCAAGTTGTAAAAAAAGCCCCAAACAAGAAAAAAAAAAGTAGTTTGAATGGCAGGCTGGCTCTCTGCCCATCACTATGCCCAGTTGTTCCACTGTTGTTGCTCGTATTTCACCACAGACTGACTGTTGTCTCAGTTGCAATTGATAGGCCAATTTGGCTTCTCCTGGTCCATGCCAGTAGTTATTTTAAATTCAGTGTTTTGATGAGGGGAAAGGAAACAAGCAATCCCAATACACACACACATTATACATATATACACACACAGACTTGAAATCCATCTTTCAGCTTCTGGAGTCTTGAATTAGTCTTCTTTATGAACCTTTAATGGCTATGGAAAGAGTGCACCCAGTGAAGAAGTATCACAAGGTGGAACTGGTAGAGTAACTACAATCATAGAATCATAATGGTTGGAAAGGACCTCTAGGATCATCAAGTCCAACCTTCATCCTGACAGCTCTCAATGTCCTAGTAAGTAAAACTGAGCAGCATTTTCTGCTGTGGGCTAATTTCTCAGTATTCTGACCTTGATACTGCCAAGAATAGTAGGTTAGTCTGTATATTATCCAGTGTTCTCATGTGTACTTAGGAAAACTTACCTCAAGAAAGATACTTTTGAAATCTATTTTTAAGAACATTTTTCCCCTGAGGCTTATGTTATCTAGTATTATACCCACAGTTATATCAGGTCTACAGATCCTGGTATACAGGACCTGCCTAAGGAGGGAACAGCAACTAAAACACCATCACTGGGCAATAAAACAGCAGATGAAATTCTTTGTGAGTAAAAGGGAAAATGGGAAGCAGCTTCTCATGGGAAAGAAACATTACCTTGCTTTATTTCTCTATAGGTGTTAACCTAAGACCTCTGCTCCTCAGTCTCCTTCAAGGTCTGTAAGGCCAGGCCTCTGCCATTCCAACTGGCTTCCTTGCCTGGGAAGGGACTGTCAGAACTGGGGAGCAAAAGGCTCATTTTAGGATGGAATGAGTCTGATGGGGTTTGGAGCTTCAGGAAGGGATACTGAGCTCTCCTCAATGGTGCTCAGGGTTGCAAAAGGTATGATCTAGTGCTGCCCTAAGTCATCTGCTTTCCTTCTCTTGCCTTCAAGATGTATTTTGCTGAGATTTGTAATGTCTGATTCAAAACTACTGACACTGGTGGGAATATCTGACATCAATGACATTTGTATATCCACAAAACCCCTGGAAGTACAGGCTTCTGGGCTGATTTTGAAGAATAATTCCAATTCAAGAAAGGTCTTTTTTAAAAAAAATATTATTAATTTTTTATGCTAACGCTTCAAGGTGAACTAGCAATAAGGATGAGCTAAATCTCTAATCAGGAACTCTTGTTTCCATGGACCGTATTCTTGGTGGCTCTGACTGTGATATGAACCATACTCTGAAATCTGTACTTGGTTTTTGCTTCATATCAGGTCCCAATCTATCATAAAGCAGCACGTTCCCACTGCTGCTTTTCAAGAGCTTGCTGACAGATACAAAAATAGTTCAGAGCTGCTCTGAGCAAGGGATGCTTTTCTGAAGGAGTCTCTTTCTGGGGGAAGTTTCATCAGGAGCTGAAGTCAGAATGTCCTTGTCTAGTTGCCTGGGATAAAGGGAAGGGTGTTGCTCTGCCAAACATGCACAGTAATTCATGCAAAAAAAAAAAAAAAACCCAAAACAATCTCACAGATATTTTTGAAAACGTATGAAAAATATATGTGCAATATGTCACTTTTCCAGGCGTGGTGCCAGTGTACTGAGTTCTTCAGGGCTTTTGTCCTCTGCAGAACATCATAAATTAGAACAGCAAAAATGAAACAAGAAAAGGGGAAAGAGGGAGGGAAAGGAAGGGGAGAGGATTTTAATTTTTTTTTTTTCCCCCATCTTAATCTTGTACATGCCTCTTGATAAAACAAAGTGTCTGACTTCTCTTTTCTCAAGGCTGCACTGTGCTCTTCATTGGTGTGAAACATCATGTGGTTAGGCCCTTTGTGAAGGATTCAAGTGCACGTGGAGTTCTCCTTCATGTTGATTTTAATCTCATTGCAGTCACCGTGCATGTTAATTGCAACGTGACTGCTGTGCCAGGTCTTGGCACGCTCTGCATGTGGGGGAATTCAGCTGGAGATGCTTCTCATGTCGTTGATTTTCACAGTCTAGGCTTTTTCTGTTCTTCTGCAACAGCGTGGAACAGTTGGTGTGGAAATGCAGAAACTTGCTCAGAAATCTTTGTAGTGAAGTTAATACCTGTAGAAAACATTCAGCTGACAGAGGATGGCCAGCCCTTTTCTGCTAAAAACTCTGCAAAATGTTTATAAAACTATGCTTAATGTCTTTGACTTTCATAGTAGGTGTTTGATATTTAACTTCAAGTCCCTGGGTTTGTAGAAAAGGCCCCAGTTCCTACCCCTGCGTATTCTAGTTAACTGGGTTATAAACTATTACAAGTTGCTGTTTCTCTTCCCCATTCTTGTATCCCCCAAGAATATTACGGTGTCTAACCTAATTAATAGATGAATATGAAATACTCCGAAGAGCTAAAACTTAAGTTTAGCCAAAGTAGCAGCAGTAACACTGCATGCCACCTATAGCACACAGTGCAGAATCAGAGCAGCAATCCCAGTTTGAGGGGGCACTGCTGGGCCTTCCTATAGATTTGCTGCCCAGGGCACATACCCCAATAGTCTGACATCCATGAGCCCCTCCAGTGGCAGTGGGGACAACTGAACTGAAGGAAATAGCTGAGGTAATAGAATTGTAATAGTATGAATTGATTGATTGTGAATTTCTCACTTAAAAAACCCCCACAGTATTGTAAACTGAGAACAAACGGATTTGTAATAATGACCTCCAAAAATTCCTGGAGATAGGGGTGCCCACTGAACCTTAATTCTTCCTCCACCACTCTAACCAGTCCAATCTCCAACTCCACAGTGGTATCCCATGTTTGTGGAGCTACTTGCAGTAGAGAAGTTGCACATAGAGGGAAGATTTCTTGGGCCTCTCTAATTCTGGCATGTGCTAACTTTCAATTGGGTGACTTTGCTGTGTCCTTTAATGGGGCTATTTTTGTGTGTGTGTGTGTGTGTGTGTATAAATTAAAAATAGCTCTGTAGAAATAACTTTAAAACCCTGGAGTATTTAATAGCAAGCAATTCCTTTCTATAAAAATTTTATAACAACTTATAAAATGTAATCAACAGAGAATTGTGCCCCCGCTTTTGAATTCTTTAGGTGGTTTTAAAAATAATACTTTAAGGATGTTGGAAATGGCAGCATGAAGTGTTTCTTTCCTGTTGAATAGCTACTAAAATAAACTATTCCAACTGTATTAAAAATATGAAAAGCCTACCACTGTTACTTATACTCAAGCTGTATGAAAGCACCTTCTTTTGATGGGATAATTGCTTTGGCATATATAAACATAATTTATTTTACTGAGATTTAAGGATTAAACACCAAAGTTCTTCAGCACAAGGTCCTAATGACATACTGTTGTACCTTGCCTTACAGCATGAGGTGTTCATCTCAAGGCAGTTTATGAGGAATGTTAAATATTATGGTTTTATCTCAGCTTTGCTTGATGGAACTTTCATTTTCAACAAGTAGTAAACACTATAGTAGAGGCCTGATATAAAGAAGCTGTGAAGAAATATTTTTTTTTAATAGCATTTTAAAATCTGTAAATTGTAAAAGGGTGATAGATGGTGGAATACAGCTTAAAATGCTGTTTAGATAGCAGGAAAAATACCCAATCTGTTGTAAACAGATAAAACTTGATTTAAAGAACTTTGTCATCACTGGAGATGGTAAAAAAGTCAACTATTTTTAATAGTTTTAAGGAAATTATGATAGATTTCCCCAAGCAGTATTTTTCTAGGAAAATTGTGGATGAGGGTGTTGTTGAAATATCCAAAAAAGATGCTATCTAGTTAAAATTTCCTCCTAATGAAGCCTAAAACTGATGACCAGAATGAAAATAAGTGTTAAAAATATTTGGGCCCTAAAGCAATGTTTTGATCCAAGGCAAAATCAATCAAATAATCTTTTTACTAAAATATCTTTATAAAGCTTGCAGGTCACAGGAGTATCATATTTATCGGAGAGATTTTTGGGTAGAATAAATTCTGGCATTACACTCCCAAGCCTTTGTGGAAAGGCACTGGGTACATCTGTAGCAACATAAGAGACTCCTCAAGCTGTGCTGTCGGATGATATGGTGTGCTGCAAAAATCACGTTATCACTACATACACAAGATAACAGCATAAAGTTTTCATATAAAATCAAATTGAGATAATCAGTGCAAATGCTCTTCCATAATGAAATACTTTATTTCCCTTTATGTGACCAACTTTCATGCTTTCATCCATGTGTCTTTGTTAAATAAGGAATTTTAATGAAAGAATGCTAATTAGTGTAGATCAAAACAAGCCCCTGAAAATTTAGAACTAGATTTGAAGTAGAACTTGTTGACATTAATATGAGGCATATTTTAGGTAGTATTCCTTGGTTAGTTAAACTTTGTCGTGTTACTGGAATTCCTGTCCTGTCTATTGCATTCTTAACTCTGTGAGCTGTAGGGTGATTTCCATACTATATATCTGAGATGGGTTAGAAAACATGTTCAGCAGTCTTGACTTGTATAGGGTTCTGAGAAATGTCTTATCTGGGGGCATTAAGGGGTGATTGAACACCACGATTTGACAAACTGGTACTTAGTCCGCTTACACTCCTCTCTGGGAAGGGAAACTGTGCCTCAAGCACTGGGGTTTTTTTTGTTTTTCCAAAGTCCTCTCTTAAAAGCTTTGTTGCTATCCAGTAAAAAACCCCAAAACAAAACAAAAACCAAAACCAACCAAACAAAAAAATTCACAGAACCCCTCCAAAGGTTACAGAATAAGCAGGTTTGCCTATGACTGTCACCTCAGAATTGGAGAACACAATTTTCCTTTAAAAACAGATGCACATTCCTTTTACAGGCTGTTTTGACCAAACATATGGTGACCAGGACCCTATTATACCTTTGCTGGCTGCAGCACTCTGTAGAGTATCAGTGTGGACACGATGCTGGCTAGTCCTCCTCCCAGCAGCATGCATGAGGCTTTGATGACTCTTAGAAGGTAACTGTTACAGATTCTGTACTTTCATTAACCTCTTACTCTCTATCATACCTGAATACACTATCTAAAACCCAACGAGTCTACAAGGGGATCATCTTTTCTGTTCTTTTTTGGTCTATATTCTTTGCTTGTGGGTGGAAAAAGCTTCTTTCATCTCCCAGGCCAGCAGATTGGTGTCCTGTCACTAATACCAGCAGGATCAGGATTGAGCTACAGCTGTCCTTGGCCCTCCTTACCAGGCCAAAAATAACATTGGTGCAATCTAGTGGTGCCAAGATTGTAGGAAGCTCTAATGACATGTTTTGCTGGGAAATTGATGCTGTGACTCTGAATAAGAATGATAATAATAGTAGGTTGGATGGTGCTAGTGGTGGTTGCACAGTAGAGAAGTGTGGCTCCGTGTCCTTCAGAACTCCCTGGGTATATAACTAGCTTTGTCAGTTGGGATGTTGGTTTGCATTTAGAAATCTCCTTATCCGGATGCAAAACTGATGTGAGTGTTTGTAAATGGGCAGGTTGTAAAATCTAGGACAGTTCCCAATGGGCATCACCCCCAAAACAAATCCCATGGCAGACCCAGTAGAGATAACAGCCTCTATTCAGTCAGGTTTCCACGTATGATAATAGAGACTGAAAATCCTATGTGTTATTTAAAAACAATATATAAATTAAAAATCATTGCAAGTGTCCTTCTGCCTTGAGGAGACATAAGTAGAGAGAATGCATTTGCCTGCACTGACTTCACAGGAAGTGGAGATCAGCTATTAATTTGTTGTGTTTTTCAGGGATAATTACATACCTGGGCTGCTCTTCCCAAGTTCATTCTTATGCAGCTATTCAGTGCGAATGAGCAGGGTTTCTATCCTGACTTAAGGTAAAGCTCATTGAGCAGCAGTTTCTACTTTGAAGGTCTTGTAAAAGCAGGAAAACACTCATAGGACTTTCCACTTGCCAGGCATTTGCTGCACAGGGCAGAGACTTTTGTTATCAAAAGGTATTGAAATAATATGTCCCAGAGATAGTATATCTTGGCTACCATCCCTCTGCTGGGTTAATTTAGTGGCTGTGTGTAGCCCTCTACTAGCTGTGCCATGTTTTTATGGTTTATCAGAATCATAAATATATGTCTATGACCTCTGTACAGAATTTGGAGGGTATATTTAGTGATGAGGCATAAAAACAGAAGAGAGTTCACATGATAAATAATGTGGAAGCCATCTATATGATGTGGTGACAAGTATTTTGCATGCAATAGGGCCTCCTGGGAGCTGTGGCTCGCCATCTACAGAGATCCAAAGCTAAGTCAGCACCTCCAGGTGTCCCCAGCAGAGGAGTATTTTCTGGGTTGGGAAAGGCAGCAAGCTATTTGGAGATTGAGTGTAGCAAAAAGTCCTAGTCACTTCTGATAGCAACACTCAATGATCTGGTATCTAAATAAGCTTTAGATTGGTATTTTCATGTTCCTGTATTCTGTCATTCTTGCTAGTTTCAGAATTCACTAGAAAGTCAGTGAGAAGAAGAGGGAACAATTTTTTTTCCTGGCCAAGTATTAAAATTAACAGCACAATACGTGTATTTCACAGTTAATGATCTTTCAAAGGAGTTTTAAAAACTAAATAATAATTAAAAAAAATAAAATTTCAATTGATTCTCTTCATGTGTTGATTGGCTGAAATGGGCTTTTCATACACTGAATCCAGGAGGATTATTAGAATGAGGGGGAAAAAGCTGGATAAAACAGGTCAACTAGATTAGAAACAATTTTTATGGATTTTATTTGTTACCTCTGTGTAAATCTTGCAAGAACTGTACTAATGAAGAACAGGAACTTTCTGACCCGGCAGAGATATGTAATAGAGAAAAAAATAATAAGGAGACCCTCTGGGATCCTGTCTTCAGCTTTGGTAAATTCATATAACTCTGTCAGTGTTGAATTAAAACACCCGAAGATCTGCTCTTTATACTTTGCCTATTTGGTCCTGCTAAGTTTTGTCTTTGAGTAACCAGAAAGCAACTTATTAGTCAAATAAAGAATATTTTTGATATGTATGTTTTTCCCCCTGTGTAAGCAATGGACTAAAAAAACCACCAAAAAGCGTCTAAAGTCACAAAATAGAACATGCAAGAAATGAGTAAACTCAGAGAGAAATGTCTCATTAGCAGTTGTTTTCCTTTCCCTTCACTGTACAAAAGGAAACATTCCAAATATGATGCAGATGGGGGCCATAAAATCCCCAAATCAGGATGCTGACCTGAGATCCATCAGACTTAGTGCTGCAGAAATCCTCAAAGCATGCTTGTTGCAGGAAAAGATCATTCTGGTCATAATGTTTTAATTGCAACCAAATTATCAATATAGGATGAAACCAAGTTGAGGATGGTGCACCAGGATCACAGTTCTATTTCTAAAGCTGCCTGGTTTTTCATAGCATATCTGAAACACAAGTTCCAGACTTACTATGCACAAATTCATGGTTTTCTTCCAAGGCAGATTACTTCTCCCAGCATTTGTATCATTCTTCGCATATAATGTAACAACAAAGCATTAATCATGCAAATATCAATATTTAATGATTATGTGGTTGATGCCTCCAAAGCACTTTAGAGAGAAGAAGAGCTTGATAAATCTAAGTGTAGGATACTTGCTCCTTATCTTAGTTGGCTACAAAAGGGCTGAGAACCAGGCAGGTTCCTGACAGTGCTGATATGTGATGTAAAATACTCCAGACTTCCTGATCTCTGTGACAGTCTCTTCAGCCACTTCAACTTGCTTTGGAAGTTTGCACTATAGAAACATTTGTATGGTAAAAAGTGTACTGCTCAAATCTCAGATTAGGTTAAAACCAGGATTGGGAACATTTGGCCAGCTAATTAAAATGTCGTCATTGGTGTTGCAGATACCATTGTTACCTCACAAAATTAGAGAAATGAAGATTTACTCTCTAATGAGGGACTGAGGATGATGGTAGAAAAGAAGTGCAATTTTTTCCTTAGTGCCAACATTAAAAAAAAAAAAAAATCAGTTTGGCTCTTTTGAAGTGACAGGTGAATCACAGTCACTTTTTCTTAACTACCTCCTTTTTATGACTTTCTTTTGCACAGGTCAGCAAGAGTTAAATGACAACTTCTGAAACAGTTGCTGAATAATTAAAAAGAATGTGTACCTGAGTAGTCCAATCAGTCTGGCCATAAACTCATCAACAGAAAGATGTTTGCTTGTCCCCAGTCTCACTTGCTCCTTTTCTGTACCTGTGTTTTGAAGGAACCAGTCAGGTTTAACTAAGAGATGAAACATAGCAAAAGTTGTTTCCTTAGGTGTCATCCTCAGTTGTTTGCTGGCACGTGTCACTTTTCTCAGCCATTAAAAAATTTGGAGAGAAAATATCCAATTCACATATTCTAGGAGAAAGTTTATTTGTTAGGATCCTGGATTTTGCCCATTTAGAGATGTGATGTCCTCTCTAAAGTTCTCTGCTTAAAAACCTTTCCCTACTTTCAAACCACTATCAAAACCTACTCTCCAAAATACGTAATATGTGTTTAGCTTTGAGTTTCTGCATAAATCTTCCCAGTTCTTCTGAAACTTTTGCTGTAAAGCTATTAATGGGTTTTAAAATGGGCCTGTCAAATGAGCCCAGTGAGCTCAGACTGTGGCTGTGCAAAGCAAGCTGATGGTATTTTTGTCTCCTAAGTATTATTGGGGGAAAAAAAAATCATCATTTGGTGAAACCCTGTTGAAGTTTATTTCAACCTGACAAATAAGAGATCATAAGTAAAGAAGGCAGATAAGGTGTTTTTAGTTTCTTTACATTGGATTCAAAAGAGGGTCTTAAATTTGCTGGGTGACAGAATTTCTTTGTGTTTTGCAGACACATATAAGGACTACATTCTCTCCAAAGTCTTTGGAGACCAGATAGGAGAGTAGAGAGAACCTCTCGGGCACCTCAGGGCAGGCAGCTAATGGTCCTGATGAAGGCAATGGGGAGGAACTCCTCAAATCAAACAGTGTTTTCTTCATGGTGAATATTTACAGTATCTGGAATGCAGGGTGCTGCTAAGTGTCTGCTTGGACCAAGGGTTGATGGTAGTTGGCTATAATTAGCTTTAGGCTCTGCTCCATGCTCAGAAAACTCAATGCTCTGGGTGGAGGAGGCAATACAAATACCAAGAATGTGGGAGGCTGCTATTTAAATCTATTTACATAATTTGGCTATATTTTACTTAAAATATTTCTGTGTGATTGAAGATCCCTTTCCTGGGTTGTCCTTTCCTAGAACTAGCTTGTCAATTTTACTGGTAAATCAGTGTTAAAGGGAAAAGGACCTCTCCTGTGTGACTCTGGGCTGATGGAGGTGAGAGCCATTCCTTGGAGGCAAGCGAGCAGAGGTGGCCAGCCCATGTCCCTCTGCACCCATGTTTCCCTCATCCACCCTGAGTACTCCTTGTGCCATAAAATGATTTCCTCCTCAATTAGGACAACTTTGAAGAATGTCTTTGATTTTTGGAAAGTTGGAAAGTTTTCCTGTGGGAAAGCAGGTCTGTCATTTAGTTACATTGAAAAAGAGAAGAAAAGAAAACAGCATCACTAATGAGGTGTGTGGCACAACGGACCAATTAGCAATTAGAAAAACTCGATAACATGTACTGGGATTTCTGCTCAAACTTGTGAATAATTTGCCCCATCTTTTTAACAGTAAACTGCTTTAGTGTGAATATATCCCCCTGTCCTCTCTGATGCCTGTTCGAGTGAAACACTTATGTATTGTCCAATGTATGTGTTTTGAGAATTTAGACTTGATGAATTTGGTTCATTCAGAGAGATTATTTTTAAAAAGGATTTTGCTATGATATTTTCTAGGATGTGCTTGTAAATGAGCACACAGAAAAAAAAAAAAAAAAAAAAAAAAGGAGTTTTATAAGCGTAATTGTTTCAGTATAAGCTGACAGTGGCCAAAAGGTAAAATCAGGAAAGTTTAGGTGAGGAAGAAAAGACAAAAATCTACCTTTTGTTCATTGAAGGATGTGCAGTTGTGGGACAAAGGAGGACACATTTGGGATTCAGTTCAGGCTCAGGGTTAGAAATGCTCTTTTCTAATCTGAAGCATACAGGTGAGAGACATGCTTTGTGTCTTTTATGCCTACCATCAGAACAGATTCAGGTGCATGCATAATGCATGAGGCAAGAACCAGAACTGATGCAGAATAATCCATAAAATATGAAGCCGATGTGATGAATAATTAAAGTCCAAACACTCAGAAACACCTGCTTGCAGCTAATAGGATGGGTTGGACTTGGCCTATAAGAGCAATAGAAATGTAAAATTGAAACTGTCCTTCCTTCCACTTGGGTGTACCCCAGTCTGTGTGCTGGGCACAGCTGCCAGGGCACCCCTTCGGGCTTTCCAGACCCCTGTTTGGGAAAGGACCGAACACTGCGACTTTCCCTTCTACAGCTGCAGAGAGGCCAAGGTATCTGTTTGCTTCAGAGAGAAATTACCAGCATGTTTCCTTGTTACAATATTGAAGAGGCTGAACTTTCAGCCTCCTGGTAAGTAAATGCCAGTTTTGTTTAGAGAGGGTGCAGAAAGATTAAATATTTAGCTTTTATCAATAATGCACCCACTAAATAACAGTGCCCACATTGACACATAATCTGTCACAAACTTTCACAGATCCCCTGATGTATTTGAGTGAAGCTCAAGGCTTTTCTAACTTGTAGGAGATGAATACCTGCTGAAGTTCCCTTCAGAGAAGAAGGGTGGGAACTGAGCTAACAGTATCAGCAGAACGGAAGGTCATAGAAATTATTCCTGCTTGATACCTTGTATCTTAACCCACTCAGGTGGTGTCAGCATTCTCACCTGATACTTTTATGATCTCACTGGAGATCTTGGGTCTGTTATGCTGACATCAATTGCAGATCAGAGGAAAACTTATGGGATATATGCTTATCCTAAAGAGTTTGTTTTAAATAGAGGAGGTGAATGGTGGGATCTTTTCTGAAATTAAATGGCCATCTGTTTTAGTTGAGGAAAACTAGTAAAAATGTAAAGATTCATTGCAGAGAGTGATTGCTCTTTTACCTGAAGCAGGGTGAAAAGGGTCCTGTCATTTTAGGGAGCTTGCAAAATGTGTTTTAATTTATATCTCTGTTAGAGTGATTTGAATAATGTAAAATAGCCTCTGGGCTGTGGTTTGGTGGTTTTTGTGACTATGCACATATCAAACTACAATGTACTGGTTTATTATAATGCTGGTCTTATGAAGAAGTTCTGGCTGCATGCACAGCAATCTTAGGTCATTGTTATTTAAAAAACTCCTCTTTGGTTTGATGTGTTGGTTCCTAAGGAAAGTCTGCCTGTATTCTTATTTCACGGAGACTTACGTGTTATCAAAAATAGAGTTTTAAAGCTTACAGAATCACAATGCTCTTGCTGGATTGCACAGTGTGGACCGAATGCTCAAAGGATTAGGTGGATATGGTGTAGATGAAACAAGAGAAATCAGACCCATGGGTCTCTTAGTCTGAGTCAGCTAAAGAAGCAAAGCTCCAAGAGTCCAATAAAAACAACCTTATGGTGACAGTTTTGGGGACATAGCTGTTTACAAGAGGGAAACTTTTCCTGTGGTTTCAAAATTACAGATCAATTTCTAGTTTTGCCATAGACTCACTAATCCTGTTGCATCTGTTTTTTTGTTCCCTGTTCTCAACTGATATACCTGAAGTGCATTCCTATTTACATTAGTCTATAGACATTAGACAAAAAAAAGTCATTTGTCAGTTAATTCTAGAACTAGGACAACAGCCCCACTGGAAAATGCTGCCTTTATGAAAACAGTACTCAAATGAGCCTGACAAAGCACAAAATGATTATGTGTGATTCTTCGGATTATATGAGCAGCTTATTTTGCAGAAACAAAAGTTCTGAAATACTTTCTTTGGCTTGTGCTTTAAGTCAGGTACCAACAAATCACCATCTGTGCTTGTCTCTTGAGGTTAGGATAAATGCTGAAATATTTTAACATGATTTATTGCTAGGAAACATCCAATGACTCTTTCTTCCCTAGCATATAGAAGCCATTAGATTCTGGGGTGCAATGCATTCTCCACAGACATCAGTCTTTAATAAGGCTGAGGAAGCTGTAGAAAGCTTTCAGATGCCATCATCTTGTGCTGTTTAAAGAAAAAACAAGACCCCACGACAACCCTAAAACTAAACAAACCTGTATATTACTGTGGAGGAAGTCGAACCATCTCTAAATTCCTACCTTGATTTTTTAGTTCAGGAGTCACTGTTCTCAATGGTAAAAAAATGTTTTTAATAACTGTGTCTCTTCCTTCCCTACACTGGAAATAAGGAGCTGTGGTGGCACTGAGGCATGGACAACACAAATTATGCATCCAGATTCTTTCCCACTGGGAGACTGAGGTATGTTTTTGATTGTCAAGCCCTTCACTGTGTTTCAAATTATTTTGTCAGGAAACAAATTTCCTGGTGTTCTCGTCTCCTGAGAGGGAGGAGGAACATCTACATTGCAGGTTCAGGCTTCCTTTGCCATAAAATCTTTTGACTTTGGGTTGCTAGAGATCATCAAGTCAAATCTCTGCTTCCAGAGCAGGATCACCCAGGGCAGGCCACACAGGAACAGATCCAGGTGGGTTTGGAAAGTCTTCAGAGCAGGAGACTCCACAACCTCTCTGGGCAGCCCATGCCAGGGCTCTGTTACCCTCACAGTAAAGAAGTTTCTCCTTATGTTGAGGTGGGACCTTCTGTGATCAAGTTTATATCCACTACTCCTTGTCTTATTACTAGGCACTACAGAAAAGAAGTTGGCTCCTTCTATTTGACACCCACCCTTCGGGTATTTATAGACATTAATAAAATCCCCTCTCAGTCTTCTCAAGACTAAACAGCCCCAGTTCCCTCAGTCTCTCTTCATAGGAGAGATGCTCTAGGCCCTTCATCATCCTCATAGCTCTCTCTCTTCTGAGAAATGTATCTGCATGCAAAGAAAAGCCATGCTTATTTTGGCTTTTACAACCACAATTGTCACAACATCCACACCATCTGATCATGCAGTTGATGGATATTCTCATTAACTCGCTCATGTGTTATTTATATATATATGTTAATATATATTAACATCTGAGACCTAATAGACTGGTCAATCTCTTGGTAAGTTATTTTATTTGAAGGACTCACAAACCTGCTGCAGTAGGAATCTTGTATCCTGGATGTAGGCTCCTGTGCAATGTTGTGATACTAATACAAGTACACGTGGTTCCAAAAGAGACCTTACAAAATCATTAAATGGATCTTGCAGAGCACAGGGTTTTAATTGCTCTGGGGATACTGTGACAGAATAGCCTTGATTGACTAACTTATGTAGATTCACCGAGGTGTTTAATATCTAGTTAAGGGACTTTATTTTACTTTTTGTATAAGATCTCTGTGATTTCATTAATGTTATTTTTCAAGTCCCTTTTCTACTGATTGTCATGTACCTAAAAGATATTAAAAACGTTGTCTTGAACGTTACCTTCAAGCCAGTTTTTGAAATGTGGTAGTCTCAGATGGCCAAGTTCTGAATTAGCCACAAAGCAAGTGTTGGTGAGATACAGAAGACCTGAGAGAGTCTGACTGTTCATGACAAAGGTGAGCTTACCTTGTGTAAGAAGAGGTAGGATTGGGTAGCTTCATGCAGCATTAGTTCTTTTTGTCTGTGGTAAATTGTTCCTCCAAAAAAAAAACCAAAAACCTTTGCAGATGAAGGTAACTTAGCAAGGTATAGAAGAGAGGTTAAAATGAAGCAGACCTGAAAGTGAGTTGGGGTGGTGGGGTGCTCTCCTTAGAGTGAGATGGAGAATGAGAAAGATGCAGTAGGTCTTTGAAAGAAGAGCATCCTAGCAAAATTACTTTCTGCCCTCCAGAACCTCCATGTTACAGGTTGTGATACTGTGAAAAAGTCAATTTAATGCTAGTGTCAATGGATTGGGATTTGTCATCTCCATCTCTGTGTGTCTCTTTGTATGTAAGACTGGGACTCAGAACAGACTAGACCTAACTGGAAGGATTTTCTTTTTCCTTGTGTGCCCTGAATCAGAAAAGGATCAGTTAGCTGTGAACTTCATTCACAAGGAGACTCTGCAGACTAAGGGAACAGGGCTTTTTATCTAGGGAGAGAAAGAGCTGACCAGGTAGTTTAACAGAGCATGTTTTCTACCCTTGGAATTTTTTCTGCTGAAAGTGTAGTATTACTGGATATTTTTGGAATACAAATTACTACCGTGGTGCATATGTCATGGTTGGATACCACATTACACTAGATCTACCATCCATTTTTAATGAAAAAGTTTAAATAATATAAGTTCCAGACCATGTTCCAGGGAGAATATTTTCCTGAGACGACTGTAGCAAAGGACACTGAAATGTCAGAGAGAGTGAATTTAAAGAGCATATACAAAGCTACAGAACCATTTCTGGCTAGACTGACTGGGGGAAAGGACATATTTTGCATTGCCTATGGCATGAATAAAGTGTGAAGCTAAATGCCATGTGACAAAATGCTGGAAAGCCATTGAGAACTGAATAATACCATATAAACACATAGCTGGTGTAAGGTGAGTAACAGAAAATGGAAAGATTGGTATATCCAACTTAGTTATTATCTGTTATACTAGAACTAGCTAAGGATAGAGATGCTTTGTACTACTAATGTAGCAATAATCTTTGGTATGAAGGATCTAGTCTGTAAATAGCTAAACAAGAAATGTAATGGCTTTAAGTACTGCATTTCCAGTAGAGAATGGTGATCAACACAGTCAACTTTAAAATTTGGTCAGCTGTGTTAGTTGTCCTGTTGTGACAGTTAAGACTTTTATCAATGTACAGAAAGGACCCTGATCAGACATTTTGCTGATCAGGACATTGATCTATGATGTGTGAAAAAAAAAAAAAAAAAAGTGATTGAAAAATTATTTTATTATTTAAAGACCAATTATTTTTAACTAATTCAATTAACTATTTGGATTTACCTAAATGTGTTAGTGAATGCAGCTTGTTTTTAAACCTGCTTGAAATAGTAAGGATCAGTATCTGATGTGAGCCTGATCAATTAAATATCCCTAAGGAAAAATCCAAGCTGTGAGTGCTGCTAGTATCTAGGAAGGCTCATCACAGATGAAGGTTTATTGAAATTCATCTGGGCACTGGCTGCCATCCTTAGCATGCCTCCCAAGGTGTGGCATTCTATTCCAAAACCTTTCTAGTTTGTTTCTATTAGGATTTGTCCCTGATGGCCAGGCAGGCTAAGATTTCAAAATCAGCCTTGCACAAAAATAAAAGAAACGCAGAAACCCCAGCAACTGCAAACTGAACCTTGTGTTTCCTCCCATGAAAGGCTCTTCCTATGGACATTTTAAATTGTATTTGCACACAGAAGTATTAGTTATTGCCTTTTTCTCTGATCTTTTAAATCTTTGTGACTTTTTGATCACAGACATAGAAGCAGTGTTACTAGGCAGAAAATTTGGTCCCTTGCTTAATTAATAGAAGTTGATTAAAGCTTGTGGTGCAAGCATAGTGATAATGTCATAAGAAAAAAAGATGTTATTTACTTCATATAAGTATCCTGGGCAAATAAGCAGGATGTAAAAAAAGTCAAGGACAGTTTCCACCATCTGCAAATTTGTGGAAAAAAAGCTGATAATTAGCAGAGCTTTGTCTGAGCTGGGTACATCTGTGTGCATTTGTATTAAATGTTCTCAAAGACTATTTCAATAAAATGCTTCAAATTACTGTCTCTTTTTATGGCCCAGAAGTACCAATGAACAGCCAGGAGAGTGTGTTTTTCAAAAAAAAAGGTGCCACACTCACTTAGAACAGATTTCATTTGTGTAGAAAGAGATGAGCTTAGCAGCACTAATTTCATCTACCAAACTGATAGCATTTAGGAAGTAAGTTTTAATTGTAGACCATAAAATTCCCCTTAGCTCCTGGCTCAGTTACTCTTGGATGCACCATTATTAGGGTACAGGGTCTGCTCCAACCACTCCTGCAGGCTGTAACGAGGCAACTGCATGAAGATGATTCTGCTAGTTTAGCATCTATCGTGGTTTGTTTTTTTTTCCTTGAGAGGGAAAGGAAAAAAAAAAAAGGAAAAAAAAAAAAAAGCAACAAACCCCTCAGCATCCTGAATTCTAAAACAGTCATGGCATGAAATCAATTTTGTAAGTGTCAAGACATTGGACTGGAATTTTCCAGGGAGTCTGAGAGCATTTGCAGCTCAAATCCCATTGAAAACCTACCCTATGTACTCTACATATCTTATAGAAACTGTGTAAAAACGGCTCCCTGGAAATGTGGAGAGATGGAATATCCCTTGGAGAAGTCTTTGAAGTGAGGTCAGTCTTGCTATTGAGAAGCCACAGCCTACCCTTCAGGCAGTTAGGTAGAAGAGTATATAATAAGAAAGATGGAATTTACCCCTTTAAAGAATCCCAGGCAAGTAGGCAGGTTAAATATGGAACTATTCCACTAGAAGGAATAGCTTCCACCATTCAGCTGATGCTCACTAATGTTCCTTGGAAGTGGTTAAGGAGAAAGAGGATATGCATTCCCACAGTCTGTCTTTCAGAATTTGATCAGACAGAAACTCTTTAGCTGGGATATCATCAGTTTTCTTTTCTGTAATATTTAAAATGAGATCAGAGCAAAATTCCAGCATCCTCTTTTCCTCAAAAATGTGTATTTGTATATACAGGGGAAAAAAAACCAACCACCCTCTCCACCAAAAAAAAACCCAACCCCCCTATCTATATATAA